>JAZHYW010047630.1:0-14670 GCA_037355805.1 Ixodes ricinus | reverse complement strand
GCTGTTCCCGGTTGTCGTCTGCTAAACTCCACCCAGCACAGTCAGCGCGCACGTTATTTCGCGCTTGTTCATATTAGGGAGTTTTAGAATAGCGCACGCTAAAGCTTTGCGTGCGCAAAGAATAGCGTCGTCGCCACTGCGCATGTCTCGAACGCAAACCAGGTTTTGCGCTTTGCGTGCGCAATTTTAGCGTGCGCTATTTCTCGGAAATAGCGTGCGTACGCAAAGAGTCTTTGCGCTTCTCCAAGGAGGATTCGTGATGAGAAGTTGGCTAAAGCCAAGACGAGCAGAGTTAAAAAAATGGCGGCTCCCAGGATTACGTCGGCGGCTGCTTCGGCGGCGTCGTGAGTGCGACGTCGGCGGCATCCTCGCGACTGCGATTTTCAATACGGAACGACATTGTACTCGGTTTGGCAACGATCACCGGCACCTTGATGCTTTCGACGCGCGAACATTTCTCGGCGAAGGTACGATGTGCGAAGGTCAGTACACGAGACTTCTCTTGCCGAGGCGACGCAAGCGGACACGACCGGTCAACCGCTCGCGTCGCATTCTCATGTTTAAACAAATATAAAATGGTACTCTGGACCAAAAAACTTGTTTTTTTCTGAAGTTACGGCATTTCGTGTGTGAAATAAAAATTGTGACTGTATCTTGGTGGCGTCGCAAGCGCGAGATGTTTGGGCTTTTGCGTCGCGACGGAGAAACGCTATTCTAAAACTCTCTTGCGTCGCGTGCGCTAATACAAGCGCTAAATTTAGCGCTAGCGTGCGCTAAAATTGCGTACGTTATTCTAAAACTCCCTATTCTTGGTTAGACAGGGCATAGATCAGCACACATTTTGTTTCGATTGGCTTAGTACATCGAGTGCTAACTTTTTATTACAGTAGTAGTTTTCATTAGCCTTCAGGTGTAAAAAAGAAAAGCAGGAGAGACTGGCGAGTAATGAAAGTCGGCCAAATCAAGAAGGATGGACTGGTATTAGATTTTCACTTGTACTGGTCGATATTGGAAGCCTCGCCGAGGAGCGGCGGCCGAAGTAACATCCGCGGATGCGCCGACGCGACTCTGATCGGGCAAAGAAGCACGAGTTTGTATGACCAAGAAACGTTTCTGATTATGCTTGTTGAGTTTCATAATCGACGAAGCCACGCTCCATATTTCAGAGATTTACAAACACGACAAGCGGCATCAACGAAGAATCGCAGACATGCAATTGAACGGTGAAACTGCAAAAAATATTCACCGGCAAAATTGCAGACGAATTTCCGAAAGTCGTACAGCGTTTCGTAAAGGCCGTTGTTTCGTGGCGATCGCCATGTTAAATTCTAACATTAACAAGTTAATCGACGAAAAAAATGGTTATGAGTTTTTGAGGAATTACTACAAACAGAAATAACAGGGCAAAGAGAAGAAATTGCAATACGAACCCAATTCTCGCACCTTTCAGTCAACGTACGAAACAACGTATCTCCAAAATGCAATAAAGGTAGCGCCACGTGAAACCGGTTTGTAGGGCGTTGTTCTGACGTAACGGTCGTAACAGTCCTAACGGTCTTGTGGCAGACATACGGGTAAGGACGGCTTATTGGCGAACAGAAGTCTGTAGACACAAACCGTAACAATGTGTGCAACAACGATGCGGCAAGTGCCCTCATGATCGCCGTACAATGAAGCAACAGCTTCTGGTTGACAAGGCCGTAGTGTTAAATTTGTTACGTCACTTGCGGGAGGTCAGCTGCGGTGAACATAGTGAGCACGAGCGCTGCTTCACGACTCCCGACCAAACGCTGGCGCAGCACTCGTGCCCAATCTATGCCGGCCCCGCTGGCCTCCAAGAGATGACGTAGAAATTCCAGTAGAAGGGCCTTGCATGAGAGTCACTGGCCTTGCTATCTACAATGTGTTGAGCCATTCGATGCAACCCTTTGGGCAGAAAATAGAGCGCCTTGACGGCATCGCGGGCGTGACTTACCGCGCTGGTCGCAGCGGTCGACCATGTCGGCCCAGACGCAGACCCGCTGGTCGTTGTCGTAGGCGAGGCCGGGAGGGCACTCGTACCTGGAGCTCTCGCCGTTCCAGCACGAGAAGAAGACGCGACAGTTGTTGTTGTCCGGGAAAATGCCGTACAGCCGCGGGCAGTTGGGGGTGCTGATCGGGGCTCTGCAGGGGACAAAAATGGAGTGTGGCCGGTAAGCAAAGAAAAGCTCAGTTGGGTCGGCCTTTGTCGTGCGTTTTGCTTTGTCAACAACTGGACAGCTTTAGCGGGACATGTTTGCTTGAAACAAAATTGGTAGCGGGAGATCGGGCTGCCATTCGGAAGCACTCTAAAGTGTACGCTGAAACGATGAAGGGCATATGCGTATATAAAAAAGTGCCCCAATTACTTGTTAACAGAACAGTTCAATGAGACACGTTATTACCTGCCGTTTCCAGGAAGATCATGTCTTCTGAACAGCTCAATATAAAGCAGAGATAAGTACGCCCATGCGCCATCGTGCGCGCTCAGAGCAGTGCTCATTTTAAGAAAATGCATTTTAGCACCGAGGAGACATCGATAGCTCATTCTTCCCCAAAACACTCACATATGTTTCATTCGTCAGTTATTCACACTGTGCCCCACTCTGACTTTCAATTATACGAAGTAAAAATTGAGTACTACGACTTTTTGGTTCATGCTGCCTCCCCATCTGGGAGGCTTTATTTACAGTCTTATAACACTTTTTGGTCAATAAACAACAACACAATAACGCGGGGAGGCTACATGCACATATTACATCTTAAGGACAGCAGAGGTCGGTACAGCTTCACAACATTCAACGAAAGTAATCTTTCCCAAATCTATCTCGACTACTCGCGGGGGCATTGCTGCCGATGTCGGGTCTTCGCCCTCCTTACACTTCTAACGAGCAAAGTTGCAATCCTCCGTAGATAGCCGTCGATGACCCGGCCGTGCGGTCGGCACTCTCTAGCCCACATCCGTCAGATAAGCGCGTTTTGCACCTGGGCCCTGGCGAGACTCCGCGAGTCGTCGTCGTCGGGTGGTGGTGGCGGCACGGACACCAGAGCGCGCAAAACGGCCGACCCATTTCGTCCACTCCTCACAGGCACGGCCTCGATCGCCCGAGCCCGGAGCGAGGATTTCCCCACAATCATTTCGCCCTCGAGGTGCCACTCGGAAAAAGGGGTCCCAATCGCTCGTTGACATCGGTGTACGGCACGCCGGTAGGAGCAGTTGCGAATGCAACGATGCACACGGGGACACCGATCCACGGATTCCTCAGGATAACGGAGGAATTGACGAGGTGAAGAAATATTTTAGTGCACGTAGCACCTGCCTAAGGCGTCTACCATGAACGTTCGGAGGGTAAACGCGGATATTTTGGTCCGGTGCCTGCCATAAAAATGCTGGCCTCGTAATCGATTCCACAATGGGAGCAATTGCGTGAAGCCTTTTGGCGTTTACGCGGTCTCTTTCCTTCCGAAAAGAATCATACGGCCATTTTAGCAGTTATCAGGACTGTCCTCGAAACTTTCACATCTGTTTGGGTTATCTAAAATGTTTTAACTGCTATCAGTAACGTCAGTACTTTGTCGGAGCACCACCAACTACTACGCAAAAATCTTCCTCGCTTCCATACTTAAATCAAAGATGTTTGTGATCTATATACGTCAATATGGTTCAGGTAAAAGTACGTACTGGACACGTCCAACCGTTTTGAAATTTGATTTTTGTATCATCCTCATCTATGATAGATAATTTAATTCTCATCTTACTATCTGTGACAATCCAGGAACAGACCGTTGGAAGCAAATACGAGTGTTTGTTGTAGTCGCCAATGTATGTAATTCAACAACCTATGGTTATCGTTATGATTTCGAGCAACTGAAGCCATGAGCCATGCCCCAAAGACTCCTTGAGGAAGGGAGAAACCAGGGCTCAAGTCTCCACTTCCGCGCTCTGAAGACAGAGACGCAGCCTCCACGCCACAAAGGCGGTCAGTACTGGGATTTTCGGTACCTGAGGGGCACGTATGTCTAAGCATGCCGGCAATTTCATTCTTGCATTAGCCCTTGCAGTTACCTAAGATAAACACCGTTCGCAAAAGTGAAGGCCACCAATTCCATCATACCCAAGGTGCGAGGTATCAGCTCCGAGATGTTGGGGTGGCGCCGACTTACGGTTTTCGATTGGTGACGTCACAACTAGGATTTGCCTCGCTGTGTCGTCATGAGTTGTGACCCCGAGCTACTTATCATCAGTGGCGAACGACAAGTTTGGTGGTGGTGAGTTCAAGGCATGGCGAAAACTTGGAGTCATTGCCTTTTCTTAAACCGACATGTATCGAAGTTTACAAACTGACATTACTCTTATATCTACCGACGAAAGCAGAATTGCTCCACAAAATACGACACAGCGAGCGTTTGACCAATTGTAAAAGGCCGACCACAGCGACGCTTTTGGTCACGTCAGGTGCCCGATACATTCGCCCGGCGAGACACGTATGCGAGGCTGGGCGTGCCAGATAACCCTGAATCAAAGCGGTTACGCGAACATCAGTTCTGGGCCGGTGGACACGCCACCGGCGGCGAACTTTACCGAGGTCCGTTCGGTCCCCACAGGTCACCGAGAGGGGTAGGCGCAGTTCCCGCGCAGCGGATCCACATCGTCGAAGACCAGGCCGTTGCCGCACGTCTGGAGACTCGCCCGTGCCGTTGCTGCACGCGTAGTAGCTTGTCGCAGCTCTTGTGGTGCGGGTAGGTAGCCGAACTGGTCTGGGCAGTTAGAAATCATCTCCCGCGCTGGGCGGACACCGTGGGAGAAGCATAGGACACAGGAATGAGTCGACGCACTCTGAGAAGTGGCAAGGTAGCTTAAATTTTAAAGAGAAAAATGAAAGACGGTTACAACTTGCTGTAGCGCCGATTTAAAGCGCAGCTCTCGAGGAGGGGAGTGGAGGGTACTGACGGTAAGGTATGCCGCTCCTCCTCATCCGTACCCTCACCTCCTCCTTTCCTCTGTCTGTCAGCGCGAAACGCGCATCGTCACGCTACGTTTCGGCGCGGTGCCGAAACGTCACGGTGACGTTTTGGCACGTGACTTCCACCGAACCGTCCGGCGCGGTGCATTATGGGACGTTTCCCATAATGCACCGCGCAGTTACGCCGACGCCGCTCAAGCCGGAAACGGGCGCCTAAGAGCTGCGCTTTAAAACACAAACACATCACATAAACCATCTTTTCGGTAACAATGATAAAAAGGTCTACAGATTTACGGTTTTAATTCAAAATAGATATGAAGTGAAGTTAATTTAGCGGCAGAATATATTAAAATCGAGGAGGTAGCTATGTTAT
This sequence comes from Ixodes ricinus, assembly GCA_037355805.1. NCBI lineage: Eukaryota > Metazoa > Arthropoda > Arachnida > Ixodida > Ixodidae > Ixodes > Ixodes ricinus. Next base: position 9,315 of record JAZHYW010047630.1, on the reverse strand, counting down.
TTTTATATAACGAAATACAAGCTGGACGAAGTTCACTTCTGGTATTTTTGCAACTCTTATGCACAATAAATGTTACTTAAAACAAGGAAGCAATTGCATTCAACTTGACTATAAAAGTATAACTATTCTTAGGCACACGGTATTCTGGAGTGAAAACTTATCAAGGTCTTAGCCATCGGGAAGACGAACACATGCGTTTTAGCCCTCAAAGTGAAATAGAAAGTGGTAAATCGAAGCATAGCACTAATACCATCCAAACTATAAAGGGCATAATGTAAAATTCAGGATGGCGAAGGAACTAGATGTTTTGATTGCTATTTGGCGTTAGCTACTAAGCATAATTACGATTTTATAGCTGAATTCAGTTAAAAGGAACAAATGAAACATCGCCTAAAGATGCTGTGGAACAATTTTTATTAATTTTGATAAATATTGCTCGGTATGAAGTCGTCACGTTCATAACCTACAAAACACGTGTTAGTCTCCTCTCCATCCTGCGTCACCCGTAAAAAAAAGTGAGTCAAACACGAGGAGCGTTCACGCCATCACATGAAACAGGAAACAAGTGCCCACATAATTTGGATCTAATTATCAGCCGCCAGTTCTCATAATTTATAACCATGTTTTGAGATTGTCAAAGCATATGGCATGTAATCAGCTTCAGACGGTCTTAGAGTTTGGCTGTTCTGGTCATAGCGGTGATTTAACGATAAGCCAGTGAGCAAATGTTTTCTGAGGAATTCGCTGTCACGAACCGAATTCTATTCTCAAGCAGCGTTAGTCTTCAATCGATGGGCCGCAGTCCTCTATTGTAACCAAGGGTGGTCCACGTGACTACGTCAAGGTTACAGTCCCTGAGGCTATGTCATCAACGTTTTCCAACGACGGACAGAAAGGATTAGACCGATTTTCTTTTTTACCCGCAATGACAAAGCTATTGGGTCAATTAGCTTTCGTTCGAGTACAATTGGGAGATGCGAGTGCCAGTAAACTTGAGCAAAGTAGAAGCATTCCAGCCCTATGGTCGCACAACATCTTTAAAAGGGACAAACGAACTATAGTCATTGACCACTCGCTGAGCAAGGTCCGCAGATAGGCATCGCAGAAATATTTACCGGAGGAAAATCACGGGGATCTATTGAATGAATGGCTGGCGAAAGACATTAATAAGATAATGTTTGATATCAGAAATTACTTCCAATCTAGAACTCGTTGTGCATGGAGGTTCCTGCTCTTCGTCCCGGCACCTCTCGCAATTGTTTAGTTCAAACAGGCGATCCTTAGCCTCAGCAGCGTTTGCGGCATAAAGACCTTCAATGTAATAAAACCCAAACAAAAGTTTAGACTTTTCATTCTCTGATCGCCTTCATGGATTGCTGTGACAGCGACTCCATGCCAGGTCTGCGGTAAGTAGAGACACGGAACGTTCTTTTAGATTGCAGTATGCTAGACGAGTACGCATAGACTCTACAATCGATGGCCGTGTGCTATGGTTACGGGTGCTTTCCATTATATTCTCTGAACTCGGAGCCTGGGAGTACTGATGCTCATAAATTATGAAGCCGCCTGTTGCATTTTGCTTTTTAGACGAAGTGTCGATATTAGCAAATGATTTCACAACTGCCAGAAGATCAAAGCGCGCGTGAAGATAAGCTTCGAGACGCTGGGGTACAAAATAAAAATAATAAAAAACACTAAAACTTTGCAAAATATTTGTCTTACAACAGTCGCCAAGCAAACCTAATTCGAAGGTCATCGAAGGGGGACTGGCGTTCTCATCACTTAAGGTTGATCGGAACGTTTGGCTTCACACGTGATAGACAAGAACGAATACACGCTGCAAGAGCGAGTAGGCCTGAGTCTGGAGCTTCTTCTGTCCACCAGGGAAATATTTTCTAAAGCAAGATGAAGCGGAATATCAAACCGGTGGCCGATTGACCTAACGTAAAGCTGCTTAGCTTCAAGCTGCGTGCTTACAGATACAACGTTAGTGCCTTAAAAAAGCGTTGTTTTATGCCAAATTATACAAATCTCGGCAAGTTAATCACGACGTGTTCATATTTCCAGTCTTAGGTAAGTTACTTTAAAAAAGTACAGCGTTGCAGTTCAGTACTCAGAAAAGTAGCGAAGTTGCACTGTTATCAGGTTACCAGCAACAAGAGATAACTCGTCGACAGTACTGTTACTTTCCAAAAGTCGGCGTTACCCCTCAGTTACTTTTCTATAACACAAAAAATTAGGAAACCTAGAAAACGCCCTCACAACGTTTATTGCATAAGCAGAAAAGTACGCTTTTACTTCATATTGTAACGTTAGTAGCAGTTATTGAAATTAATGTTTGAAAGTTTCCACGCCAGACTAGTTGCGCGAATCAAAATGCGAAACATGCAAGAAGCCGCCCTGCGCGTGCTATTGTTGTTCACGGTCGAGTCGCCAGGTAAGCGTTTGCACAGAAAAAACAAACAAAAAAAAACCACACAGCATAGATAGTGCTTTAAAACAGTGGCGTCACAAGGGTGGTGGGGGGGTACGCCCCCGTCGGGAGCTCAGGGGTGTCGCGGCGGGCCGCGAGGCGGGGGGGGGGGCGTCAGCGGTGGGATCCGTCCGCGAGAGCGGGGGGAGGGTGGTGTCGCGGCGGACTGCACGCCCCGGAGTAGCGCGACCCTCTCTGGCCACGCACTGCTTCAAAACACTAAGATGTAAGTGTTCAGTCATAAAAAACAAGCGCGTGCGTAAAGATAACTAATTTTTTCCAAGTTCACGTGGCTATATTCGAGTCGTAACTCGCGACAAAGAACGTATTCGCAGAGTTTGTGCAGAGGCCAATTTGACACTCGAAACGCCGGAACGAGACGATTGCGAAAGTGCGAGATGTAGCTAAATAGTACTTCCGTTCAGTGATATATTATTCATAAAAGCTGAAAAGTAACGACAAAGTAACGGCTAATTTCATCGTTACTGAGAAAAAGTAACTCGTTACGTTACAAGTTACAGTTTTTACAGAGTAATTCGTTACAGTTAGAGGCTTACAAAAAGCTAACAAAATTACAGTAACGCGTTACTGAATGTGATTAATTACTCAAGACTGCATATTTCCGCTCATAGATAAATAGCAAAAAACACCAATCCGTTCTCGATATTGCTCAGATTTGCTTACCTCTCTCCTAACACTCAATGCTTGTAGATATGAGAGTTTTGCAGGAAACTTACGAAACTAATTCTTAGGACGTAGCGACGATGAAACTAGGAAACCCGACGAGTCTCTAAAGGTCTTCCTTTGCGTGTATCTGGATTTGAGTGTGAGTAACGTGTCACCGGCACATTAATCGTTTTAATAGTGTTTCAGAAGGAATGTATCTTGATCTGCCTCAACGCGTGCGTTTCTCAAGTTTATCCAAACGCTTGAAAGCCTAGCCGTTGCTGCTTCCGGGTTTAAAAATAATACGTATGTGTTGTAGCTAGTGCGGGAAGGAAGTTTTCAAGGGGCCACGCGATATACGCTCTGCTAAAGATATGACCAAGGTTTTCCTTGGATGTCAAATGGGTAGTTTATGGAAATGTTCACGGCGGGTCACGTGAAGTATGGGACGATATATGCACTACTAAAATTAAGCTCTTCTATTTATGCATGATATGCAGTTATGACAGGCACTTTGACATTATTTTAATATTATATCGAGAAAGAGGAAAACGGATTCCTGACTGCTGGATACGTAAGATTCTAAGAATAAAAAAATTGGCCAAAGAATATAAAGGCATATTACAGGTCTTGAAATGTATACATCTATGAAAGTTGCACTAACTAAAAGAATTACTACGGTGATTTCGACACATTTCTTTGCAGACTGCAGAGCACATAGGACAATGCTTCCCAACCTCTGTTACCCTGCGACCCATCAGAAATGTAAAATATCGCGTCGCACAAACTTATGAGCCTCGCGGCAATGTGGGTATAGGCATTGTAGTTCTAAGAATAAAATACAAAGCTATGTTCCTACCTAAAGCGTCAAGACGTAGGGTTTGTTTCAGAGATTCTGATTCCTACTTAATACCAGTTCCGAACTACAAGTTAAATGGTTCGTGTAAAGGGCATAGTGAAAACTTGGAGTCATCGCGTTCTTAAAATAACACCGTCGAAATTAGCGAACCATGCAGTATTAGCTAGTTTTTTCGATGGAATCGGAGGATATTTACTGGGCGTATCAAGGAGCGGCCAGGTTCTTTAAATCGACAGCAAAATTCGGTTTCTTTAACCTATTGCGTCCGATTTTGTATAGCGTTGGCCACAGGCGGTGCATTTCTAGTAAATTCGCAAAGAGCGAGCTTACCTGAGTGAAAGTAAAAAAATAAAAAAATGCCTAACTCTTATGGAAATCGCAGCGAAGCCACGGTCTTCAAACCATAGGGCGCCCTATGGTGTGAAGACCGGTGGCTTCGCTGCGTTTTAAATAGGAGCTAAGCCTTTTTCTTTCCTACTTTTTTTCTCAGGTAAGCTCGCTCTTTGCGAATTTTATAGACAAAAATGCACCACCTGTAGCTAACGCTATACAAAATCGGAACGCGATAGGTTAAGAAACTGAATTTTGCGGCCGATTTAAAAGCCTGGCCGCCCCTTGATACACCCAGTACTATAGGCGTCATCGTTGGGTCTTTACGAATCGTCAAAGGCCGACCACCGACATCACTAAGCTTTCTCTCCCTGGTCGTTACAAATTCTGGGCAGTCCAACAGAAGAAACGCATCTACTCTGAGGTCTGTGGTGGTGGTGGTTTCTGGACTGCTCGCTAAGGACCGTGAAATTAGACTCGGTGCTCGTGCCCTGATGCGCAATACCTCATTACTAATGAGGTATGCATGTGGCACTTGCTGCCTAATGAGTCATTAGGCAGCAAGTGCCACTGCGATGCAGTAGCAGCCAAAAGCCTATTTTTTTGCGTTGCTATAGAAGTGAGTTAAAAATAGAAACGCCGAAAACCTGACAGTTTGCTCATTGTATTAAGACAGTAAAAAACGAGAACTACCTTGAGCGTGAACATTTGAGAAATATATATCTGTTTGAGATGCATTTTTAAATTTAATTTCGCATTTTCGCGTGTGGATGGCGAACCGTTCGCCGCTTTGAGACAAAATGCACTTCTCTTGGCTTGCATGCAGAGGGAGTTTGTGAGCTCTAAAGATTACTACAACCTCATTAAATGACTCGCTGCGTCGACGGTTCCATTTGATTTCCCTGACACCCTTTTCAGTCAGAATTTCATTTGAGTCTGATGCTCGGCAGCGCAAAAAGACCGGTTCCGAAATATTCAAGGTCACGCAGCGGGGCAAGATTCAAGCGATCGTCGGGGGTCGTGAAACGGACAAAGCTAAATAAGAGTGCATTATTTTTGGTGGTGTGTAATCAACGTGATAACTGCACCACTCAAATGCGAAAGCGTTTGCTATTGAAACGGACAGCATTACACAAACTCAAGTATATTTGCATTAGTGTAAACATTAGAGAGATTACATTGTACTTCGAGTCTTTCTGATGGAATCTTAAGAAAGCCATTGTTACAACGAATGATGGCTCCAAAGTCATGCAAGCCACAGAACTAGTTCGTTTCCAGTGGACATTATTTGCGTGCATCCTTTTCCCTGATTCGTTCACCACCGAATAATATACCAGTAAAACGTTGATATTGAGGGGCTTTTCATAACTAGGAATCCACTCCCAAGTCACTTTCCAAACAGAGTTATTGATGAAAGTAAACACCCCAGTCTCGGATTTTTCATTATGAAGTAGAAATACCGACCTACTGCAGAGCTGTACACATATACGCGATACAAATTAAAAAAAATAGCAACACTGGAGAGGGGCAGCAACTTCCGAGGCAATCTTATCGCGGGAGAACTGAAAGCGCCAAGGAACAAGGGCTCGACGAAGACAAACCATGTGCTCCTATCTATACTTCGTTTCATCATATATGTCTGAGCGCAGTCGAAGGCACGAACACCATGAACACAGTTACACAGTACTGAATGCTCAGGCTACTAGGCTTTCACTGTACACGACTGGTTTAGCGACGATAGAAGCTCGTGTAGAAACACGACCAACGCCATGACTGTTGCGCTTCTGACGTGCAGTTTCACTGGTCGCATTGGCTCATAGCGTCGGCTGCGCCCGGACTCCAGGTGAAATGGAGTCCTGGTTCTCTGATGCTTTCAGTAACCTAAAAAACACTGAAAGCATCCGAGGGTGATTGATTTAGCGCGCATTCATATATTCGTAGCGTTCACTGCGGTCGGACTATGAATGAAACAGAGAGTAGCCAGTCTCTTCCGTCTCACTACATGTTTGTTTCCGCCAATTAGTCAAAAAAAAGTATTTGTCGGCGTATATGTGCCGGGTTTTGTTAGCCGAATATCTCCGCGCTCATTATTCGTGAAAGAGAAAGGAATCCTCACGAAAAGCAGATATGATAGATGGAGGGGGCACGGTTTCGGTTTCCGCTCCTTCACGGGAGGGCAGGTCGCCCAGCTTCTCGTCGGTGACCGGCCTGCTCTGGAAGAAGCGAAGCCTCCCCTCTCGAGGGATGCGGCGGGTCGGAGGCCTTGGGGTCCCCTTTCTAGGTCATCGACAGCGGCGCGCGCCGCCGTTCGTTCGGGGGAGCTGCCTCGCGCGTTTTCACCGGCGCAAGGTGACTGTGCTGTCGCACCCGGTTGACCTGAATCTGAAGCCACGTCGACTTGGAACCCGCGCATTTTGGCGCCACGCTCTCCGGGACGGGGGCCCCAAACACGCCGGAGGAGCGCGGCTTTGCGGCGGCCAGTCTGGAGGGGCTTCTACATCTCCGGTCAGTCGAGGGCTACTCGCTCACTCTGACTTACGAAAACGGTTAGAAGACTCCCCGCGAATGCCCGCCCCATGACGCGTGACGGACCGAAATCACAGAAAGTGGACGAGGAGACATAAATTAAACAAATAATGTAGGCTCGATATGAAACACTCGCTTCTTAATAGCGTAAGCACCACGTTTCGCGGTTTTGCAAACACTATTCATTGAAAAAATAAAGTTTAATGTCGCCATTTCCGATATTTCTGGCGGAATTCTGACGTAACCTTGCCCATAGTAGTTACATTATGGTGTCCATGAACCACGTGATTGTAATCCTATAGTTGAACTATGTCTCCTTCTGTTTATCACTTGCACGCTACACACTAAGCTGCAAACTCGTATTTACTTGACTCCTAGCCTGCTCCTCGCCCCTAGTCGGCCGAAACCAAAGATTCCAACGACGTGAGCAATGCCGTACACTTCAATGATTCAAGCAAAATAGGGAAACGAGGAAGCTGAATGCCGAAGCAGCCCAGGCGCTGAAAGAACCAAGTCTGCGAGTGCATGCAAGAGAACGGCCGGAGTGGCGACTGTCGCGCCTTCGTCTCCATCCCACGATGGACTAAAGGCCAAAGCCACGGCTGCCAGTTCCAATCACGTTCCACTCTAAACTATGACACGCTTGTCATTGATTAGGTTTGGACGAATAATGCACTGAATCCAAAAACGCTCCGTCATTTTTATAGCTTGACACTGCTAAAGAGCCAGCACGTCGGGACTTTCTTTGCAATGTAAAATTGTCGAGTCACTCATTGCTCGATCCGAACCACTGTCCGCCCATTCCCATCAGTGATCCGAAACGCGGGCACCAATATATACGTGCATCGAAGCGAAATACCACGCAATGTCGAAGTGGTAACGTGATTGATCTGGCGGTTCGTAGCTTCTGCCTGTAGTCCATCGTAGGGTGAGACGAAGTGTGGTCCCACTGGCGAATATTAGCATGACACATGAAGAGACAGGCACACTACGTCACAGGCCTTTCAAACATGGCCGCCTTCCTGAGTGGGCGGATCCGAAGGTCCCGCTACTACATCGAATTTATCCACGAAAGTAACGCGTGGTTTAGAAAAACATATTTAGCTAAAATACAGTAACGTTTAATGAGTTATAGCAATAGAGTTGTCTCTGTGTTTTATCGTTTGCGTACCCTGACCCCTTTAAGGCGTCCAGGACCATGTTTTTGGAGAGGAACATACAGAATTGGAAAGTGGATCGCGAGAATATTGATCATGCTGCTGCCTTTATTCTTCTCGATAATTGTGTTATTATTATTTTCATGGTAATTAATTTATTTCCGCAAGCTTCCTAATTTTAGTCACGTATTTAAACGAAAGAACGCCTGAAATACCGGCTATGATATACAGTGCAATAAGACATTTGGTTGGGTCTAATTGTGTCATATCATCTAAACAGGTTAAAAGCGCGAACTGAAACAGGGATGGCACAAACAAGCGCCCGTCCTTGTCGTACATACGTGTGTTTTGTCCCGTCCGTGTTTCAGTTCGCGCTTTTAACGTTTTAAATAATACGATGTACACTTAGCTTTCGTACTGCTAAAACATGTTCCTGCTTCAAACTTAATCAACTGTCAATTTGTTTTTGCCTTCATTATATTAAGGGGCGCTGGTGGTATTAGAACTGCGCTCCCCGCATCTTCGAGATATATATCAGGGAAAAAATGTAAAGCCTAGAAATTTATTTAAAAAGATATACAAAAAAGCCAAACTTTTTTTTTTTTTTGTGCTAGTAACAATTTAGATGGAAATACTGTTTACTCGAAGGACTTCCTGTTTGGAGTCTTACTTCCTTACTGGATGAATTGGTCTCCGTCTTGCGTGGTATGGATTCGAGATATTATTTTTAAATAATCCAAAACACAAACGGAATTACTGCCGCCTGATGCACCTTCGCGAGGCACAAACTTTATCAAAAGTATTTGCGTAACTTCAAAAAAACTATTAGACCTCAGTCAAAACATAAAGTTTTCTTCCATCATTTGTTCCGGAATAATTTTACACTGTGAGCAGTCATTACGCGTCTTTTGCCAGCATTGAATGTTCTTAAAGCTAAGGTATTTTTCGCAGCTCTTTCCCCAGCGTAAAGAGGCTTAGATTTCGGCGAGTATCCTGGCGTTTCCGCACCCCGGCCAATGCGCCTCGTACGTGAGAAACTGCCAAAAAAGTCAGGGACGGGCTGCACCCTTGGCGACACTGGACGCCAGCTATGCACCTTTCCAGCGGTGTTGGCGGTAACGCGTAGCAAGGAACGGTCGTTACATGTGAACGCGTTACCTCTAACGTCGTTACTGTTTTCAGGTAATGTAGTAACGTACTCGTTACGATTTCCAAAACAGTAACGGGTAACGTTAGTCACGTTACATGCCAGCATCTTCCCAAGCCTTCAAAAAGAATTGCACTTGATTGTTTTTGTCTGCGTG
>JAZHYW010047629.1:0-32029 GCA_037355805.1 Ixodes ricinus | reverse complement strand
GTAAATATGTTGGTTTTATATGAGCTGTTCGCCAGTTTTCTGTACTGAACATTGTACCAGTAAATAAAATTCTTGATTTTCCCCCAATATGTTTATACGGAGCGTTCGTGTATCTGAATATCCCCTTTCATAAAAACGTTTCTCCGTGGGCTTCTAAAACAAATCATAGGGTCTTGTTGTCTACATTTAATTTATTTTCTTTGTACCACGTAGTTACCTTGTTAATATTGTCTTTTTTTAATCGGAACCGTGTTGTATATTTATCTGCTTATAAAATTACAATAATACAGCAGGTATTCATTAAATACTACTTAGTTCAAACTTCATAAAGGTGCTTTTAGTAATAGTATGTCGAGCAGAACCTGAACAAATTACTTAGAGAAATCTATGCGTAGTTTACCTGTCTGTTTTGGACTATTAAATGTCAGTGTGAAGTCCCACACAGACAAAACATTGTTCGATAGAATAACAAATTCAGTTCTATATAATTTATTACGATCCTACTATTGTGTGCATTGAATTTGCGGAATGTACATATGAGTGAAAATTGTCTCAGACGTATAGTGTCAATTTCTTTTATTATGCGTTGGCATAGGTTTAGCACATAGACAGTCATCTCAAAACATTATTATATCATTAGTAAGCAAAAACAGTATAAAAAGTACCATTAAAGCTATATGTCGAAATGTTCCGATGTTACGAGGGAGGCGAGGCAGTGTTCCAAGCAGCCTGTCATTAAAAACAATATGTAATCGTTGTGCAAATATTAGTAGTTGTGATCAACAAAAACAAAGGTGATGTGGTATTTTGAATCTTACTACACGCTGAATTACCGTGAAACTTTCCATGGTGCGACACTGACGTTGCCTGGAGTTACCACAGTAATAAAACGATGATGTCGCAAAGCAACTCTATAAAGCTCAGCGCAGGACCAGAAGTCTTTATTTGGGGCGGAAGACTGCCGTGCAGCACACCTTCCAAAGCGAAAGTGAGTGTCCTGCAAAGATTATCACCCTAAGTCAGTCTTCATATTCAACTCAGAAAACGCATCGTTCTTTCCTGTGACACCTAAGATTCTGTTTCAAGATATTGAAAGGTTGGTGAAATATTTTTAATGTTATTTGAGATAATAAAAGAAACTTCAGGTGCTAAATGAACAACAAAAAGTTCTTAGAGTCATTGGATAAGCATAAAAATATTTAGAAGCTTCAAGCAATATAACAAAAATTGTACGAAAAAATAAAACAAAAACATGAAACAGTGAACACTATACTTCATTCAAAAAAACGTATACTTTTTAAACTACCCAAAATTATTATAATAAAATTGCAGAAAAAAGGAAAGATCAGTTCGTGTTACCACTCTAGGAAAAACCGCTAAGCTGCAAGAAAAAATAAGTTCAGTGATCGTGAGGGTAGAGAAAGGCGAAATAAAATAGCATTTTGTATGCCTGAAGTGAGCTACGGGAAAACTGCTGCTATAAAAGGAAAAGTGATGTATTATGTGTTTTTTTTCTCTCAAACTAGAATAGGTCTGTCGAATAGATACGCTGCCTTGTTCCAGCGCGGCGCGATAAAATTAGACCCGCCATTCTCAGACAGATTCCTACAGTAAGACAATTCTAGTTTTGTTGAACTGAAAGAAATTACACGCCTCAGCGTGAGCGTATATAATGCAAGATGATGTCAGGTCGGTTTAATGCAGCGATTATGAGTGTGTAGCACAAGTGGTCAGTCAGCAGCCAGGTCGGCAGGAAGGCGGCCCCAGATTCGAAGAGCGCGGGCTTGTCGAGCGCGATCAGCGGAGCCCCACTGTGTCTTGTTTCCTAACAGTTACCTCCCCCGGCAGAAAAGGGCCAGTCCACCGGCACACGTTAGGAGGGGTTACAGCGATTGGCGGTGAGACGGCTTGAGTCGGGCTACGAGAACGGTGTTGGTTGACTTGGACCGTTGGTCACGAGGTGGGGCGACTGGAGCAAACTCGCAATTCGTAGTGGATACTGCAAGGTTCGGCTACGAACCTCGCAGTCGAAAGGTGTCGTAGGATGTTAAAAGGGCCGATAAATTGTTTATAAAGTTTCTGGCACTCTCCGGCGAAGCGTCTGGATGTCCAAATGAGTCTTTGTTCTCCTGCCAACTTTCTAGGAAACATCATCTTAGACTTTGCATATTGAAGCCTTTTGTGTTGCTGTGACTGAAGCATATGGACTCTGGCAAGTTGTCGTGTTTTTTTTTCTGCACGGTAAAGGACATCATCTGTGTAATCAACGAGTGCAGCGTCGTCAGCGTAAGACAAAGCACTAAGGTAGAAGGCGATTCTCGTGCGATGTACAGTAGTAGATGGAGTATCCTATCACGACTTGACGGCTGGCGTTGCAAGCGTACGTTACACATAGAAGGCTTGTGTCCCAGTCTTTGTGGTCGTTTGCGATATATATATATATATTGTGATCGTGTAGGTTAACGTGCGATTTAAACGTTTGGTGAGACCATTCGTTTGTAGATGATACGCACTTCTGCTGTGAACAGAATTGGTGAGACGAAGAACTTCGTGAAGGACCTCAAGCCATAAAAGAAGTACCGTGTTGGATGTTTATGTATTGTGGGGCACCATGGCGAAGTAAGATGGAACAAGAAAATAAGTTCGCAACTTCGCGCAATTTGACGGCTCCTACCACCTTTGTTTCGGCGGAGACGTTGTTTGTGTTGTCCTCTTTTTCGCGTCCTTCTTTTTCTTCTTCCGGTGTCTCAGGTTTCGTTATGTCTACAATTGTACAATGGCTAGTAATAGCGATGGCCGGGAAGGGACGGATAAAGCCAATAGCAATGCGCTGAAATTGATAGTTGGGAGGTAGAATAGGACTAATGTACCTGCAGGTTTTGTTCTCCATTTCTCCTTCTTTTCTCTTTGCGTTCTCGTTCTCCTTCTTTCTCTTGGTGTCAACTTTCGTATTCCTCAGTCTCGGGTTGCTTCAAAACGTTCAGTATACACCAGCTCGCATGCGCCCCTACGTTCTGTTATTTTGATGTAGGTTTTTTTAAGTGTCTGGCATTGGTGGCATGTTCTAACGTATCAGGTGATGGTGCATTGCATGCCGTTCCAAAAGTACTTCGTGCGAATTCTGAGGAACGTTCTGGAAAATTCGAGGTGGCCAGCGGTGGTTCGTCGTGGTGCGCAGGGAGTTTTCTTTGAGGATGGCGTAAATACAAAAGTAACAAAATAATTTTATGGCCTAGTTGCTTAAACATAGTACACACAATTAGCGCAATGGACGAACACAGAAAGAATGAGTAGACAGGACAGAGTGCTCTGTCTATCTACTCCTTTCTGTGTTCGTCCATTGCGCTAATTTTGTGAACCATAAGTAACCATGGTAGTTCTTGTAAGTCATAATTACGGCTGTACAGAACATTTTCTCGAAAAGTAAATAGGCTCGTACGGCGTTCTGTGTGTAGTGATGTTTGTGCACGCGCCTTGCAGGTGACCAATGATAGGTTGCAGCGAAGCGTCTGACTGTTACTTTGCTTGGATGTCAATGTTGTCAGGGGGATCGGTGGCCGAGTGGGCCAGCACGCACTTGACGTTTGCGCACGCCAGTATACTGATCACGAGCACGTGTACCGAAAGTTCGCGCTGAAGAACCCAGGGATCCCTGGTTCAATCCCCATTCCTGCCCGTTTCGATCTGGATGAGCATCGTACCGGCGTGCGGTCGTGAATCACTACTGCGTGGTCCACTTTAAAGACACCAGGCTAGCGGTTCTCCTGCACTGGCTGAATTGCTCATATACAGATAAGACACCAGACGCCCTTTGAGCCTGACTAACTTCCGGTTGTGCATATATCCACAAAACACCATTATTGTTTCCATGTGACCGATGTTCGCAGCGCTATCCACTGCGTCAAAGCGTGCTGGTAGCATGGTGTGGTTTGGGAGCGGACAGCGTGACAAACTATCCGCGTCAGGATGGTGTTCACCAGATTTGTAAAGGACGGTAAAAGTGTAATCTTGGAGTTGAAGGACCAGCACCATAGGACACCGGTGGGGTCTTTTACGCTGACTAGTTAACACAGGGCATTGAGATCCGCTACTATTCGTTATAAAAAATCCTTCAAACAGGATCGAAAATTTGCAATGCCCGGAAGGCCGTCAAGCACTTCCTCTTCTTTTTTCTTTTTTTGTTGAGAGGGTTTGTTTTGAGCTCCTTATAGTTCTGCTAGTATAAGCGAGCAGAGGTGCTTATTTTATATGGTCTGAGCCAATACTGCTCCAAGGCCGTGGCCGCTGGCATCGGTTCTTATTTTCTCGTCAGCGCCTTCGAGGAAGTGGCCAAGAATCGGAGCGGAAGTCAGTGCCGTTTCGTGGAATTAGAAGGCGTCTTGCTGCTTTGCTTTGTGTCTTCTCTGCCTCATTGAAAACTCGCGCCGTACCAAAGTAAGCAATTAAATTATTCGGTAGTATCAGAAAATCCGAGAAGGAATTTAGGAAGTGCATAATCTGAAAAAATGTCCGCACGTCATTGAGTTTGTTTGGTACATGAAATAATTAAAATCACTACGTTTGTCGGCGTTTCGGTGGATTCCGACGGTAAGGTCCAAGTGAGCCAATACCTTAATTTGCTGGGCAGCGAAAGCACATTTTTCGGAATTCAGTTGGTAGCCAGCGGTGGGGAAAGAGTCAAGGATTCCTCGGAGTCTGGACATGTGCTCGTCAAAAGTAGAAAAAACGACGTCATCGCCAGGGTAGCACGGACATATATTGGAGCGTCACAAAGTCCAAAGGGCATTTCGTTAAATTATGCACGTCATCTGAAGTAACAAATGCTGCTTTTGGCTCGTCGTCACTGGCGAGAGGAATTTGCCAGTATCCTCTTCGGAAATCCACGGATTGCACAAAGATTCCTGAAGAATCGATGGTATCGTGTATGCTTGGCAGGGGGTACACGCCCTTCTTTGTAACTTCGTATTTTTTCTTATAATCAATGCAGAAGCGCCAAGGCCCATCTTTTGTCTTGACGAGAACATAGGGAAACGACTATAAACTTGGCGATGGTTCAATTACTTTCTTCTGAAGCATATCATCTATATGTGCCTTGATTACTCGACGTTCTGCTATAAAAATTCCGAGCGGCCTACTTCTGGCTGGTTTCAAGGAACTAGTGTCAATATGGTGTTTGACAAATGATGTTTCTGCCAGATTACGGCTGTGAAAGTCGAAAATGTTTTTGTACTCCTTGAGGAGGTGGCTTAATAATTGTCGTGGTTCACTGGAAGGTGGCAGTCTACCATTTTGTCAACGTATGTGCAGTCATAAGAGGACGTTGGTGCTTTGTCAGAGATGACTGTCGAAAGAGAGGCAAAATTGCCATTTATGCCGCTTTGCAGAGTGGCTACCCGACTTCCAGATAAAATGATTTGAGGTTTTGAACATGCATTTGTTATCCAGAGGTTTAGTTCTCCGTTGGCCGGTGTGGCAAGGGAGAGACATTTAACAATACTATTGTTGGCAAGTGAAGTGGAGGTGGGTTCAACAAGACCAAAAACTCCCGTGAGCGGCAGGGTAGGCACAAAGCTGGCAACAACGGCGGAGTGTGGTGGAAGAAATACGTCAATACCAGCTAGAAGAATGGCGACAGGACGTTCACAAATAGATTTGGCAACGTCAGAAGTGTTGAGGAGAAATTCGTGGCTGGCAAAGTCAATAAATGCTTCTGCTGAGGACAGAAGATCCCATCCCGATATAATATCGGTGATGCAAGAGTGACTAAATTACGATGTAACAATTTTTGCCGATGAGGATCGAATGTGTCGAATATCCAAGAAGCAAGACCAAATCACTGCTTCCCAATCGGATCAATTCTCCTTCTAAAGTCGGAGTAAGTACTGTGTGTAAACGGCGTCAGATGCGGTCGGGAATGAAAGATTTGGCGGCTCCAGTGTCTACTAGGGCGGTGAAGCACTGCTTCCTAATTTCTACTACGATCGGATTTGGTCTCACTGTAAGGAGGATACTTGTGAAGTGATGAATATGTAGCCTGATCTCCATTGTAACTGCAGGCCGCCGTATTTAGTCTGAGCTTGGGGAAGGCATAGGGACGGCAGCATTAAAAGGTGATACGGAACGGCGGCGTGACGCGGGTATGGTGATGGTGCGTGAGTGCGGCGGAACGGCGGTGCACTTGGGGGGCTGTGAGAGCGACAGTCACTTGAAGGCTTGTCATCGTTGACTGTGTTGGATAGATAACGGTCTTACGAAAAGGTATCGGTGTTTCGGCTGGGTTTAGCGTCTCGATGGACAGGAGAATCATCGAAGCTTGCGCGATTGATTTGAAAAGATCGTGTCGTGTTGTCCAGTCGCCGACGACAGTATCGGATAATGTGTGCTGGCGCTTGACAGTAATGGAACACGTGGTACGTTGGTCCTCAGTTCTTTATACACCTGTCTTTAGCTGTGCCTGGCATGTCGGAGAATTTTGGCAGACGTGACCGGAAAGGCTTGACTGAGACGCACAGGGAAATCGGGGCCGGTGCTGAAGGTGCATGGGAAGCGGTGGTTTCGTAGGCTGAAAAACGGCTCGCATACTCGATTTGCATTACTTCTTTGATTTTGTAAGAGTCGTCAATTAGTTGAGAGAGGTCTCATGGTGTCTTCAACTGGGCGACGAAGTCACGCAGTTCCTCGCGTATGATTGTGCCAATAAGCGTGGCGAGGCTTGTGTCGGAGGTCACTGCTTGGGAAACATCCAGAGGTCACTTTAGAGGGTTCTGGGAGATTCGAGGACTGGTAAGTTCTTCATGTTGGCGATACTCTAAGATAAGCCACGCAACATTGGTCGGTGATTTCGGGGCGATAATGGAGAATAGCTCTTGGGAAATCCCTTTAAAAAGGTGGCGAATTGTGTGGTCTTCTGACATTTCAGAATCGACTTGGCGTCATAGGCGAAGCACGTCTTCGATGTATGCGGTCGAGGCTTCAGATAAACCTTGGTTGCGGTGAAAAGCTAGTTATACGTTTGTTGTTTGCGGTGTCGGGGCTTTGCAAAGACATCCATGAAGGCCGTCTTAAATCCGCTCCAAGAATTGATGGTCTCTATGTGGTTATCGATCTAGCGAAGCGCGGTGTCCTTGAGGAAGAATACAACGTTGGCCAGCTCAAAACTGACGTCCCAGCGCTTGTATTGGCTCTCCCTTTCGTAGTTCTTGATCCAGTCGTCAACATAGGCCTCGGGGATCCGTTAAAACCTGCGGGTTTCGTTGCCGATGTTTTACGACGAACGCCGGAACATTGGGAGGCCAAGACGTGTGACCTGTTTTGTCGGGCATTACGTGTTCCGTTTGTTGTGCGCTACGTAGCTCCAGGCTGCGCTATGACAGGTGTACGAGAGGCGAGAGAGCGAACACACCTCCACCAACCTGTAAGACGATGTCAGGTCGGTTTCATGTTGTGATTATGAGAATCTAGCACGGGTGGCCGAGTGTATCTCGAAACGTCCCATTCGCATTTTGCCGTTTCTCAGTTAGCCTCATTCTCGTTTGGACCTTCCCGTTTGAACCTTCTCAAAACGTCCAAACCGGATTCTTCGCAATTGGGAATATTTTCAAAGGACCGACCGAATGGCACGAGTGACCTTCCCAGCCCTCTATAGGCTCAGACGGCTCAGAGCGTGGGCGGCTGTCCAATTTATTGAGAAAACAAATATATTGTGTGGGGTGGGGTAACCCCTCCGCGTGCACCCTCCCGCGGCCCAGGAAGAGGGGGACACGAAGCCGCGCTTTGACACAGAGGAGCAGTTCGGTGTTCTACTAGCCCCTGCGACGACTCCGGACAGAGCGGGGCCTGGTCCTCGCCGCATGTTTTATGCGCGGAACTGAAGTATTCCATAAACCATTAGCCAAACCGCGTGACCAGAGCACGTGTGCGTTTGTATCTGAGAGCATGCGTGTATTGTAGTTGGGATGAGAGGGGGGGGGGGTGATGCCTGAAGAATTTTTTCGGGCATATTCGATGACCAAGTTACAGCAGCGATACCTTGAATAGCCCCATTTATTTATTTATTTGGGATAGATCACGAAGGATGTAACCAGAATGGAATAAATGCGGCGGACACCGAGAAGTATGTTTCGACATGTTTCTTTCTTTAGAGTGACCAAACGCGGAGTTCTAAGCTAAAACGGGCTCATATGATAACCACCCCTGGTGGTCGGTCGCAAAAATAAATACATAATGTGTGTATGTTTATACAGACGGAAGTTAGTCTGGTCAATGGGCGTCTAGTGTCTCAACTGTAGATGAGCAATTTAGCCAGTGCGGTACAGCCTCTAGCCTGTGATCTTAACGCGCACCACGTAGTAGCGGTACACGACAGCACGCAGGTACGATGCTCATCCAGATCGAAACGGCGAGTGGTAGGGACTGAAGCCAGGACCCCTGGGTTCCGCAGCGCGAGATTTCGCTCCACGTGCTCTCGAGTTGGTATGCGCTAACCCACTAGGCCACCGATCCCTCATTCAGTCAGCAGCCGGGTCAGCAGGCAGGTGGCACCAGACTCAAAGACGAGGGCTTGACGAGCAATAACATCGAAACCCCATGTCGTGAGCTTTCCTAACCATGTACACACTAAAAAAAGGGTACGTTCTTACACCCCTTGTCAAATATACGACACCCCAAAACTTCAGTTGCATGTACAGCGCAGTGACGTTATACCGACGCTACCGAATTTTACGAGCGGCAAGATAGCCGAGTTGCACAACTTATTAAAATAGCTCATGTAAGTGTGACTGGCAGCAAAAACGTTATCGGGGTTTTCTTAGCTCAACTGCAAAATCTCTTGTTGTTCTTTCTGTAGACTTTGATAAGTACTTTATTTGTTTAATATGTCATATCGCACCGTTATCAACCCTCTCGCAAAATGTCGGGCAGTCAGTTCAACGTCCGCGCGCTGTACGTCGAACTGAAGTTTTGGGCTGTCGTATATGCGTCAAGGGTATAAGAACATACGCTTTTTTGAGACTCTAGATTTTGATGCGAAAGCAATAAGTCCATGGAAGCCGTCGTGAAGGCGGCGGGGTTCGCCGCGCCTGCGCAGTGGGGGAGCGTGATGTCACTCTCCCGGAGCGCCTTCGCTGCGATAGGGAGGCGTGGTGCGCTGCTGTGTAGCAATGCTTTCGCATTCCTACACGTAAGCAGTCTTACGTGTCTTCTGCCGAATTCTTTCAGGAAAGAGGATGGCGAAAAGACAGCTGCATAGCACGTGGAAAAACACAACATTTAAAGCGGACACACAGTGCACCGATGTACAATATTTTTATAAACGGCAAGTTGTACGCATGACCAAAATTAACGAACAAAGCTTACTTTATACAGCAGTATAATTTGAGTGTATATTTTTAGCAACATAATCTTTATTTAAATCTTATCCCCATGTCCTGGCTGCGTAATGATGCCAAAAACAGGGCTTTTTCAAGAAGCAAAGACATATTGTACAAAAACAAAGTAGAGAGGCAGGCGCACCAATTTTGACAAAGTACTGCGGTGCTGCTTTGTATTCACAACTATAAAAGCATATGGGGCAAACGTGTTTTTAAATTTTTATTGGAGAGCATTTAATTAGTAAAATGTTTACGGCATCTCCACTCAAATTAATTTCATTGTAGGGCGATTCCACGTCAGTTCATGCAATGATGGTCCGGGTCATAATTTAGATCTTTTTGTTAAAAATATATATGAAAGCCATGTTCTTGGGAGGAACATTCAGCTATATATGAACGCCGTAACATTTGTTTTTCGCTAAGATATAAAATAGAGAAGCTCGAGGCGTGGAAATTGAGAAGATTTCACGATGCTACTTTGCACAGTCGTCATTTCCTCATCGAAGCTTTCACGTCACCATAACTTTTTAATACATTTTACAAAAAATATAACAACACATACACAAACAATTAAAAATATCAATAAAATATTTCTATGCAAACAAAAAAATCAAACATGGCATAAAAACGCGTTTTAGAGACATATTCACAATTTTTTTTGCAAATAAACCATCTTTCATAATACTTCACAAAACATATCAAAATGCGCGTCTTTAAATATTCTTTACGAATATGTAAAAAGTTATATGCCCACCCTTAATTGTCTTTTTGTTATTAACGCGGAAATGCAGCTGATTTTTCAAAATGTGGCAAGATTGGGCGTCGATATTTAAAAAAACTCCATCTTTTATTTTTTAAACTCCCCTTGGCACTTTGCAGTGACTTGAACTAACCTGTGATGGCAAAACATTGAGTAACATATGACCTCCGAACGGGAAAAGCTACGACAAACCTTCACTCGGAGCGAGCCGACGTCTTCGTCATAGCGGCTTTGCCGCACAGCACCAAACATTTTGAGCGTTAGTTATGGCATGTATTTTATATTTATCAAATTCTTTTTTTCAAAAGAGGTGAGTATAACTGACGCGAAAAGGGACTTTGAGCTGGAATACCATTAATTAGCTTACAATTCACAAAAACAAACCGGCCCCACTCTGCAAATTCGCTAACTATGCATACATAAGCTTAAAACTCACAGTTGCGCAAGTGGCCATGTATACATCCGGCTTTTCCAACCGCACTCAACAAAGTGCGGTTGGAAAAGCTACTGGCTCCACGAACAGTGAACGAATCTGACCTTTTATGCCAGCATTGCTACAAATACCTCAAGAATGAGATTGCTTCTCCTCACAACGTGAGTACATCAAACTCTTCTTTCCGGGACTCTGATGAAATTCTGGCTGAAGTGAGTCAAGACTTATGTGCTGCTAGTCCGTCGGTAACCCCATTGAAACCACGTAAAACCATTAATAAAAAAGCGCGAAGCGTATTTGAAGAAAAAAACAAGCTCAAGTGAGTTCTTCGATTAGAAGAAAGCTGTCAAGCGTTTATGACGTGAAAACCGGCGAAGACAGTTGTGAGCACTGCACGGAGTGGTTTGACGCGTTCCGCGAAGCGCTGAAGGCATGCAGTTCCCACCAGGAACGCAAGCGATTGTACACGCTTCTGCCACCAAGCATCTCGAAGAAAGAAATATTGCGTCTGGTGCCGGAAGCGACTGCCAACATGATTGATCAAACAAGAAAACTGAAGCGTAAAGGTGGTGTATGGGCAACCCCTGATCCCTACATGGGGAAAAAGGCGAATGCCGAAGACGTGAGGGTTGCACTTGAGTACTACACACGCGACGACCTCGCATGCTCTGTTCAAAGCCCCAACAAAAAGGACGTCGTCAAAGCCATGATCAACGACAACAAGACCAAAGTCGTAAAAAGGTTTATGACCCGCTCTATTAAGGAAGCTTACCAGCTGTTTAGGAAGGACCATCCCCATCGAGAACTAGGCATCTCCAAATTTTATTCCTACGACCAAAATGGGTAAAAAGAGTCCCGAGCACGAGGTGTGCGCATGCATATATTGCGTCAATTTTCAGTTGCTTTTAACGGCAATAACAAATGCCTCAAAGAAGACATTTACTGAAGACGACCTCAAGCGCATCTACCTCTGCAGCGCTCCACAGAACGATTGCTTCCTGCGCCGTTGCGAAAAGTGCCCAAAAATGCAGAGCATCTCGCTGCAGTCGCTCCATCTCGACGAAGACGAAGAGATCTGTTTCGCGTTATGGGACGCCGGCGAACTCGTCAAAAAGGTTATGGACACTTCCGCCTTCCTGCGGGAATTGGAGTCATGGAGCGAAAAGTATATGAGGCATTCTTACATCCGTGACCTTCAACGAAGCCTGATACGTGACACAAGAACCGCCTTACCACCCAAGGCAGTGATGTTCCACTTCGATTTTGCGGAAAATTGGGCAGTAATCTTCCCAACCGAAGTGCAGAGTTTTCATTGGAAAAAAACTCAAGTGTCTCTCTTCACATGTGTGGTTACGTCCACGCAAGGCACGTAAAGCTTTGCCGTTGTCAGCGATGACACGACACATGACAGCTCACGCTCTTCTAGCCATAGAGGCCATAGAAGAGTATGTTGATGAACATTACCCAGTCTTTTCTGAAATAATTTTTGTATCGGACGGAGCGGCGGCGCATTTCAAGAATCGCTTCCAATTGCACGAACTGTCTCGGAAGCCGTACTCTTCGGCAAGATGGATCTTTTCAGTCACTGGACACGGGAAAAGCGCTTGTGATGGAGTAGATGGTGTTCTTAAACACCACGCAACGCTCACCAACTTGAGATCTTCGCTCAACTCAACGATTGTCACCGCTAAAGACTTTGTGGAAGTGCTACGTGAAAAAGTAACAAATGTCTGCATGTTCCACCTGTCTGCGGAACGGGTTCGAGAGTTTCGTGCGGTGAAGCAAGCAGAGTAGACCACCGTAAAACCTGTGAGAGGAATCCAGGCATCTCATCCGTGGAAGTCATCATATGCCGAGAGGCCGGATGTATACATGGCCACTTGCGCAACTGAGAGTTTTAAGCTTATGTATGCATAGTTAGCGAATTTGCAGAGTAGGGCCGTTTTGTTTTTGTGAATTGTAAGCTAATTAATGGTATTCCAGCTCAAAGTCCCTTTTCGTGTCAGTTATACTCACCCTTTTTGAAAAAAAGAATTTGAAAAATATAAAATACGTGCCATAACTAACGCTCAAAATGTTTGGTGCTGTGCGGCAAAGCCGCTATGACGAAGACGTCGGCTCGCTCCGAGTGAAGGTTTGTCGTAGCTTTCCCCGTTTGGAGGTCATATGTTACTCAATGTTTTGCCATCACAAGTCTAGTTGAAGTCACTGCAAAGTTCCAACGGGAGTTTAAAAAAAATAAAAGATGGAGTTTTTTTAAATATCGTCGCCCAATCTTGCCACATTTTGAAAAATCAGCTGCATTTCCGCGTTAATAACAAAAAGAAAATCGAGGGTGGGCATATAACTTTTACATATTCGTAAAGAATATTTAAAGACGCGCATTTGTGATATGTTTTGTGAAGTATTATGAAAGATGGTTTATTTGCAAAAAAATTTTGAATATGTCTCTTAAACGCGTTTTTATGCCATGTTTGATAATTTTGTTTGCATAAAAAGATTTTATTTATATTTCTAATTTTTTGTATGTGTTTTATATCTTCTGTAAACTGTATTAGAAAAGTTATGGTGACGTGAAAGCTTCGATGAGAAATTGACGACTGTGCAAAGTAGCATCGTGAAAACTTCTCAATATCCACGCCTCGAGCTTCTCAATTTTTTGTGTCAGCGAAAAAAATTGTTACGGCGTTCATATATAGCTGAATGTTCCTCCCAAGAACATGGCTTTCGTATATAGTTTTAACGAAAATATCAAAAATATGACCCGGACCATCATTGCACGAACTGACGTGGAATTACCCTGTAGAAATCCCCACGTTTACTTAGCGCATAAAATAAAATATTCCTGACGCTAAACTTCTAATCTGCCTGATGTTGAGTGGAACAAGCGGACTCTTGGCGTATCGGAAAGATATTCTGAAGAATATATGTTTAATATAGTGATTATATATTGAAATGTGGACGGATATACAGGCCGTTGACAAACCAACGAGAATTCAATAATTATGCCGAATGAAACGGTATCAGTAGCTTCTGTCAGATTTTTAATTGAGTTAGGTGAGCATGGAAGACGTATTCTCGGTTTATAAATTGGTCAAACTTAAATTACAAGTGGCCACTATTCGCTTTACTACACGATTCCTAAAATTGTGTAGGATTTTACTAAAGAATATGACAATTCAAGATTAGGTTATCTAGAATTGATTTTAGATCACTAATTTATTATTAAGAAATTTATTTTTATAAAGTGGTGCTAAAAGAACGGTGACGACAACGTTCGCTCGCCGAGTACTCAGAGCACGAGCTTGTAGCTTCGATCCGCCATCATGTATTAAATACGCTTCACACAAAATGTGTCATATGGCTGGCACCTAACCATTTCTTTCAACCAACCAGGAACGCAAGTCGATAAGCCGACTGCCAGCCAAAAGCTGACGCAGTGCTCGTCTTCTCACTGATTGGACAACAGTGATGGCCGAACGTCTTCTTCGAGTGGATGCGTGTTACTCTTGGTGGGGGAAAAACATGACATGTTCAGACGTACAGCGGCGCTCTCAACCGTGAAACGAGCGCACTCCGGGATTTTTTTAGAGAAAGAGCGCAAGAGAAAGTTACAAGGAAGCAGAAAAAAAAAAAAAGACTAGACATTTAGACGAGCTCACTTCGCCGTATAGGTAGCGAGGAATTGAGATGTGTTCGGTTCAATCCCCATCCCTGCGCCCGTTTCGATCTGCCTGAGCATCCTACCGGCGTGCGGTCGTGTATCACAACTGCGTGGTGCACGTTAAAGACCCCAGGTCAGCGGTTGTACCGCACTGGCTAAATTGCTCATCTACAGCTGAGACACCAGGCGCCCACTGAGGCAGATTAACTTCCGGCTGTATAAACATACGCACAACAATTTAATATGTTCGAGGGATTTTTTTTTTTTGGCCTCAAGCCAGCTTCGCGCTGCGGCGTTTAATTGTTGTTTTCCGCATGCTCCGTCTATTGAATCTCGAAATCCAACAGGCTCTGAGAAGGTCACATTTACATTGCCACCGCAGATGACATCCAAGCACCGTTTGAGCTCTCCAGTCTCGACATATCTACACAGTTTCTCTAACTAACACATCACACTCCATGTTAACCGTGCCTTTCGAACGCTGGTATGGCGAAGAGACGACGATAAATCGCTTGCAAGGTGATATTGTAAACACTTTGCTGACACTATTTAAAAAAAAAACAATAACTGCTAATTGTAAACTTTGGTGGTTTGTTTAAAAAAATATAAACTATAAATATATACCTATGGATAACACGGTTAATAATACGCCTCAAACGTAAACTTAGGTTTGCTCTTGCTAAACTATTGTTAAAGTTGCCCTTAACTCAGTTCTTCCAACGACTCTAAACAACTGTTAAAAAAAATGAACCAAATTGAATTTGAAAACTACTTACATAAACGCTCTGTAGCTAATTGCTGGGCAATTGCGTTACGCGTGAAACGTTTCGGTAACACTCCAAAACGTCACCGAGCCAGGCGCCTTCGCTCACGGCGCTCTTCGTCAGATGACTTAAAGGGCCTCTGACACACCAAAAGAACTTTTTTATTATGCTAGGCGTTAAATTGGCATATCAGGACATCACACAAAAATTGTTTCACTATAGAGTTGCGTAGTTTTTTCATAAAAAATAGAAATACGAGGACCAATTCAAAGTTCCCGCCGTGCGCGGTGACGTAACAGTGTACCGCAAGGTGTCGGGGCGGTCAGAAGGGAGGCATCGACCTACGTCACTAAACGTGGGTTCACCGGAAGTCACGTGAGTTTCACTCCTCGTGCTCTCCGCGACCGCGCCTAAGATTTTTTTTTTTTTACTCTGCTCTTTGTATGAGCTATCGTAGAAAACGAAGTTTCAGTTGCACTAGCTCTTTACCGCTGCACCGTTGGTTAGTTTGCGTGCTGTAAAATTTGAGGACGAAGAAGTCAGTGGATCGACGTGATGGTGGTGAATGATGAAAGCGTTGCGAGATACAAGCCAGTGTACGAGTGCATGCCGTCAGTCCGATGATACAGAGCTATACTGGGCGCAAAACAAGCTATCAAGTTTTGAAAAAAATTTTTAGAACGCTTGCACAAATTAGGATTGCTAGCATACGACACGCCCGATCGCATTGCTGAAGGTTCAGACACCGAGGTTGTTGAATCATCGGATACTCTCCAGGCTAAAGATGCCTGCCGTCTAAAGAATACGAACTGGTTTGTGTACCAAGTACAAGTAAACGTCGAGCACAAAGTACGTATTTTGTCTAGAACACGAGTAGAACTTGTTTACTAGGTGCACATGCGGCCGATGTATGTCTCTCGGAAATGCATGCAGTGTGATCCCTTCTTCAGTTGCTGAAACACCGGGACAGTCCCTCACACAGCACCGTCTAGGCATTGTAGTTGATCACGTCAATTCACTTACTCCGCTTCTTCTACCTTTACAGCAACATTAAACGATGAAAGGCAAATAAAAGAAACCTTGTCTGCTTCGATCGCTCGTGGAAGTGCGAAGAATAACAAAAATATTTAAAAAAAATAGTACACGCGCTCGCGGTAAGCACGAGGAGCGATACAACTCACGTGACTTCCGGCGATGCTCCCCTCCTGACCGCCCCTACACCTTGCGGTACACTGTTACGTCACAGTGCACGGCGGGAACTTTGAATTGGGCCTCGTATTTCTATTTTTTATAAAAAAACTACGCAACTCTATAGTGAAACAATTTTTTTGTAATGTCTTGATATGCCATTTCAACGCCTAGCATGAAAAACATTTTTTTTGGCGTGTCAGAGGCTTTCTAACACTTGATAGCAGTTACTAGAATAGATATACTTGCGCTACTCTGCCTTTAAAACCCGGCGATTTTCCAGAAACTTCCGTACTCACGGGAATCAATCAATCGGCGGTAATCACGGGACTTCTCCACCAGCCTATCTGCGTCAAGCTTCGCGGTTAATTGTTTTGGCTTCAATAAACCTGGCGACCCTCTTCCAGACAAGCCAAAGAACGTTTCACGTTAAAAACCTAAAGATTCCAAAGGTAACTAAGTTTGTAAGGATGTGCTTGAACGCTGCACTTAACTATTTGAGGTGACTGAATTGAATCAGTTTTCATTACTCAGATTTTGCACCAGATAATAAATGTGAAAGTATCATACCTATAATTATTACAGACACCCAACTTTAGCGGGTTTTTCTTTCGGCTTAACTGAATCATGTCAGTTTGCCTAAATAATAATTAGCTGCCCAGCTAGTTCTAATTTAAAAATTTTAAAGTCCAATTCATATTTTTAATTATGGCCCTAAGGCACTTTTCTTGACTGACCGCAAGCTCTTGAAACATATTAAAGTAAACAACTTACTTCATTAATTGAGCAGACTGTCTTTGTTATTGGAGGCAACATGTGTTTTGAAGAAGGT
This sequence comes from Ixodes ricinus, assembly GCA_037355805.1. Classification (NCBI taxonomy): domain Eukaryota; kingdom Metazoa; phylum Arthropoda; class Arachnida; order Ixodida; family Ixodidae; genus Ixodes; species Ixodes ricinus. Next base: position 15,020 of record JAZHYW010047629.1, on the reverse strand, counting down.
CGCAATATATTTAACAATTCTTTGAATCTAATTACTATGCCCCGTCTGTATTAAATCAACGTGGGCAAGTGTAGTTCGTATCAAATAATCGCTCCATAGCCTTTGATGGTCTGTGGCACTCAGAGTTGTTAACGTGTATAAAATAATAATTAGGGTGACCATCTCACATTCTTTTTGGTTTAAATCGTGCCGCGTCGAAGAGATGTCAATATGCTCAAATTTCAAGGGAAATAATATTATGACAGCCAGTCAGTTCTAATGATAATGCAATTAATGCAAACGTACAAGCGAGCTGGACAAAATGACAATAATACTACCTGGAGAAGCGGAACAAGAGGGCCAGGACCAGGACCAGGCGGATCTTTTCAGTCGCGCATCAGTCACCTTGCTGTGTTTGCAGATTGGTGCTTGTTCTTTTCTCTCGTGTTGCTCTTCTCCAGGGATTATTATTGTAAGTCAGTTCAACGTGTCAGGATATTTTGCATTATATTCGATTTTCGTTTCTCGCTTATATACAGAACACACAAAAAATAATCTTTTTGTGTAAGACGATTTATTGTACGCAACAATAAGTTCACAATGTCCTCAGATGCTCTTCGGCTAATCAGTAATAGCTACGCATGAATGGTGCCAAAAAAGTAAAAAGGAATGCTATAATTTTAGGAATAAACGTTTGTAACAATCACAAAAAGAACGTCACAACTTAGGTTTCGGTAGTGTTTCGGTTTTGTTATCTTACATCAAATAACACATGTAATTTTTAAAGAGCAACAACTTCGAACGCTCTAAGCTGGCAAAGTGTTAAGGCTTGATAGTGCTGCTTTAAAACACTGTGTTTTTTTAAAGAGACTAACTATTCAACACTTACAGTTAAGTTATGGGTTTAGAAGGCCTAAATTATATTGCCTTTGGAAAATGCACAAGTAAATTGGAATATGTATGTAAAGAAACAAAACAGTAAACTCGAGCGTCAGCATAGAACCTGGAAAAGAATTGTTAAAAAGAAAACGTGCTCCCACTCATAGCGCACCGAAAAAACATTTTAACATTGAAGTTTTCTTTACTTATACAGTGTGAATCGCAACGCCAACTCGGGTGACTGTGAAACGTGTTTTCGGTTTATCTGTTGTCGCCCCTTTGCGTACAAGAAACCAAGAAAATTGTTTAAACAACATGCTTTCCGGCTTCTATCTATTCATTCGTTCGTTCTATTTGCTTTATTTTCAGTGCCACACAAACAGTTATATGTTTTTTTTTAGTGGTGCAAACGTCAAACTTATAGAAATTCACATTACAAGAACAAATGTTGACATGCCAAAATGAAAGGAAGACGTTAATGCACTTCTCAAATGTTTGTTCGCTTCCAAAAATATCAATAACCACTTTATCTGTTTGATTCGAATTTGTTAAAAACCAGTTGCGGACGGGTAATGGGATCAGTGTTGTGTAAAACAGAAGGATAAAACAACGAGCGTACACGACTTGACCTTTGATGAATACCTAAATATATAAAGTTCAGTAGCGCTGGGCAGTAACCAACACAATTCACAACCTCATGCAGAAACACGAACTCACGCACCATCCGCCTATTAAACAAATAGTGTAAACCAATCAGTTTACGTATTATTGCATAGTCATGAAGCGCCTTGAATTTTAAGTAATGATCATAAGAGATTCGTGTAAAGTTTCCTTTAAGTCGCTCAATACTGGAAGAGTTAGTCTCTCCAATGCTGTTATTTAAAAAGAAGAAAACTCAAGAAGGCTTCGCACTAGAGAGCCAAACAACATGAATGAACAATGGCTAGACGGCTTTGCGCAAGAGAGCGACATAACATTAAAAAACATATTTTAAACTATATTAACATTTATGGACGAATATTTCCGAGAATTAACAATCAGTTTGGTAGAAAAAATACAAATCGAACATTATTTTACCTACTTATTCCTGGTTACAGTAATTGAGACACAAATTAGTATGGATGACGACTTTTTTATTGGGAATTAAAATTGTTAGACAACATAAAATAATAATATAATTAGTAATATTAAAATGGACTAAACTTAACCATTAAAATATATAAAGTGTGTAAATACCATATAAATCGGATTTCTCATGTAGCAGGCGGAGCCAACCTGTTCCTTAAGTGACTCATGATGTGCGTGTAAATTTGATTACTCATAAGCACATTGCTCATTCCCACAGAAACAAATATGTTTATGTTGTCTTTCTTGATACCATATATAGTACGATCCATGGGAAACATTTTATGGGCATTATATAATGCGCGCGTAGCCTCGGAGGATTATCCGCATGCAGCGAAATGCTTTGTTCATCGGAGGCTTTCTTGGCGGTGCTCATGTCTGTGCTGGCTCAGAGAGGAGGGCAGCGCGCGCTAAACCAACACCACCTAGACAGAAGGCCTCTGCCACGCGTCATCACTGTCAGATCGATCGAGGCGTGAAATTGGGCACGAGTGCTGCGTCAGTGTTCGGCCGGGGCTCGTGTCCAATCAGCCCGCCGAAGGTCGGGCTCGGGCCCAATAGCCGAGTTAGCGCGATCCGACTGCTGATGACGTTTCATAGAGGAAGAGGAGACCATGCGGAGGCCTTCTGTCTAGGAGATGTTGGCTAAATCAAGCAATTTTTAGCTCTACTTCGTACGAATGAACACAGGCCCATGCTAAAGCACTTAATAAAAAACAAAAGAATACGCTACTTGTGTACAGTCCTTGGCACGCTGCCGCGTAGCGGCTTCACTGCATGAATTACCGGTCTGAGTTACCGGCACATGAATTACCGGCACAGAAGTAGCGTTTCCAAGGTATATTGCGACACAGGAATGCATAAACACAATGGGAACACAAAGTTGTTTATATGCACGTTTATAACCAAAATGCTCTCAGGAATTTTCACAGGCTTACAGGATGTCGCGCCTGCAAAGGAACCTCCTCGATGGATCACGCTAATTGTGTATTTCATCCCACTTCTCATGCACGCTACTGTAACTGAACTTCAAATAACTTTGTTTGAACCAAATATTCACAGTACACAAATTAATGTCAACAACGTCATCTAGATGCTTTAATATAAAAGCTAATCCAGTAAAATAAACTTGTAGACATTTTATAAAGGGTATCTCGAAATTGCCTTTATGATCATGAGAAAGGTTGATTGCTGTAATCGGACAGTAAAGGTTAACATTCGACAGTATTTTTAAGGCTACGTATAACAGCTACTTTATATATTGCTTGCGATAATTAATGAGGAATCAGAGTCGCGAGGACTGCAAAACCCATAGTTTACTCTACCCTTCGTTTTAAAATAAGCATTTGCAAATTTTTTAGCAGCTCATCGCGCGAACATAGCTTGTTGACGTCCGGAATATAACAGGAAGCCAACAGAAAAGCCGACGCTTTGAAGTCCGAGCAGTTATCCGGCAGCTTGTTAATTAAGGACCATGAAACGATTTTGAAATCGAACTTCATCTACCGCACGTCGTAAAAGATGTAAAAAAACCTCCCCCCAAAAACACAAAAATAGAGAGCCAAAAATGCTTTTTTGCTAAAGGACTTTTGAAAGGAAACCGGACTCTTTCACACCTTCTTTCCTTCGAAAGCTATCTGCCCTTTCACTCCGATGCTTCCGCGGAACCGCAGCACGTCAGCCAAATCCACGTCGCCTATTGGGGAAGAGCCTGCCTCACCAGCACACTCTAAAAAGTCTGTGCGTCTACTTTCACTTCCCAACACTCGGAAACCAATCAACGCAACTTACGGAGTCAGCTCATCGAATGACGATGCCGAAACATATGTTTAGACCAAAAAACGCAGTATGAACATTAAGCAATGGAAAACGTCACGCTTGCATTGCCTAATGTGCAACTCAGTCTGCGTTTTGGTCAGCCGGATGTTTCGGCATCGCCATTCGCTGAGCTGCCTCCGTAAGTTGCGCTGATGGTTCTCCGAGTGTTGTGCATCGTAAGTACCGACTTTCAGAGTACACAACGATCATAAACGATAAATTGCCGGCGAATCTTTCCTAAAAGATTTGTTAAATAATATTCAGATCAACATTTTGTAGCATAATTCGAAATGTGACAGAAAATTGACGAATTTGATATTACTCAGAGCCAAGCGCCATCTACCGTATGGTAAACGAAGGAAGAGAAAGACCCGAGTGCGCCTGCGCAGTCAACCCACGAGCGTCGTCTGCTGAACAGGTTTGCTCCTGGTCGCGCTTTCTCCGCAAAGCACACTTTCGTTTTCTAGCTGCTCAAGTAGTGTTTACATTGTTTGTGATCGATCGCTCGGTCGCTATGCCGAAAGGCTGCAGTGAACCGAACTGCCCTCTACTACATGCTCCCGCAGGGGCCCCAAGCTGGATGCTTGGCGAAAGCGACGGCAAGAAATCTGGCGCCCGCGATTGGCCAACGCCACACTTGACCTTGGCAGCCGGCCAATCATAGCCGTCGAATTTCTCTCCGACTTTTCCGCCAAGTGTCCAGATGAGCCACTGGCGCGGGTGCGCTAAAAAGAAACAGCTGCAGTTTCACCGCTCTGCCACTTGATGAACCACGTCGAAGCACTTGCTGCAGGCTCTTCGGTTTGAGGGACCCCGGGTCTAAGGTCATTCGTGCATGCTCGGAACAATTTGACATCGAGCGTGATGACAGCCACACTCGCAGTGTTCTCCGCGAATACGGGCAGGTTCCAAAAGCACTCCGCCGATTCCGATGAAGAGCTGGAGTCTTCGTCGGAAGACTTGCCGCACTTCCCAACATCATACCGGCGTATGGGACTAGTCCCATGCTGTCGCTTTAGCGCAACATATCCAATTTAATTTTGCTCAGCTGCGATGTGTCCATGGCTATCGCGGCGATGAGAGGCGCCGATTCAGAAGATTATGTCGGTGGCATCAGCGCCATCAGCGCAGTAAAACCTACCGGCACACCGCCCAACTCGCCGCCACTAACGCTCCCACTCTCCTACTGCCGAGAACTTCCGGTTCCGATGCCGGCGGACGTCACGATCCGTCAGAATTACGCCGCAGCTTGTTTTGCGGTCAGTGGAGAGAAAGAAAAAGTCGATATTTCTTATTTATTATTTTTTTGTGTAGAAATTAATAAACCGAGACGAAAACGGATGCCTGTTCGGCATCCAGTGAACGTTGAAGGTTTAATGTAAAAAAGTTATCTGGCAAAACTAAAAGGTCATTTCATGGTCCCTTTAAGTTAGGGGTTGCTTCGGGGGCTATAAATACCCCTATAAATACCGCAAAACAATATTTACTTCCAGGGCGTCACATCATCACTTCTCGGACGTCTTCTAGATAAATTAGGTACGTCGACCTTAATGCCGACAAAAATATCCCCTCGTCACTATGTGACTAAGTATACAGGGTTTTCAAAATTATGCACACGTTTCTAGAAGAAACATTGGGAGGTACGGTGAAATTCGTTTGCACCTAGGTTAATTTCCTAGACGGACACTAAGTGCAAGGGTAAGTGCACTTGTTAAACTCGTAGTCAACTTAAATGTATTCATTATACGTAATGGGGAAAACACCCCAGAAAACGCGGACTACGAAGAAGAACGGGTAGAAATGTCCATTACTGACTTCTCGGTTGGCAAGTGGGGCCTTTTGTTTTTGTGCAATCTTTTAATGTACTGTGTATGTTTTACACCGAAGCTGTGTATGACTCTTAGTCAGTGTTTTTTTTTTTGTGTCCGTCGACAGAACAGTGGTCGACAGAAGGCCACGCGCACGCCTTATCACAGTTCTCGCGCGCCTTATTCTATCATGTGGTTTTGACACTTGTTTCAATAAAAGAACCACAAGTGTTAAAACCACGTGATAGATGATAAGCACGTAGCGCTCCCCACATGCGTCTCTCGGTAAAAACAAATTGCAGTTGCATAAGCTCCCGCGGCCCGGCAGAGTAAGAAGTGGGGAGTGACGCCACAAGCCCCGCTAACAATGCGAACCGCGTAGCGCTCCCGCATCCGTTTCACGGTAAAGATTGCGGTTGCATAGGATGCCGTTTCAACGACAGCGTACGAAGTCTTTTATATATAAAACGTCTTGGTATTGTGCATTTGCCTTTCTTTCGCCAATCATGTGGTATATACCCTTTTGCTGTTGACAAACATGAACTGCCACTTGCGTCCCAAGCGACTTCCGGTCGCACCGTCTTTGCAAGCAGCATGTTGAGTTAGAACGGCGAGTTGGGCTAGTTGGTTGTACATGCTTGAAGCGAGGCGCCAAAACAACGAGGACACGAGGAGAGAAGCAGACAGGACGAGGCGCACTTTCTAACTGAACTTTATTATAAAACTGAATTAGAACGGCGAGTTGGGCTAGTTGGTTGTACATGCTTGAAGTGAGGCGCCAAAACAACGAGGACACGAGGAGAGAAGCAGACAGGACGAGGCGCACTTTCAACTGAACTTTATTATAAACTGAATTAGAACGGCGAGTTGGGCTAGTTGGTTGTACATGCTTGAAGTGAGGCGGCAAAACAACGAGGACACGAGGAGAGAAGCAGACAGGACGAGGCGCACTTTCAACTGAACTTTATTATAAACTGAATTAGAACGGCGAGTTGGGCTAGTTGGTTGTACATGCTTGAAGTGAGGCGCCAAAACAACGAGGACACGAGGAGAGAAGCAGACAGGACGAGGCGCACATTTCAACTGAACTTTATTATAGAACTAGAATTAGAACGGCGAGTTGGGCTAGTCGGTTGTACATGCTTGAAGTGAGGCGGCAAAACAACGAGGACACGAGGAGAGAAGCAGACAGGACGAGGCGCACTTTCAACTGAACTTTATTATAAACTGAATTAGAACGGCGAGTTGGGCTAGTTGGTTGTACATGCTTGAAGTGAGGCGCCAAAACAACGAGGACACGAGGAGAGAAGTAGACAGGACGAGGCGCACTTTCAACTGAACTTTATTATAAACTGAATTAGAACGGCGAGTTGGGCTAGTTGGTTGTACATGCTTGAAGTGAGGCGGCAAAACAACGAGGACACGAGGAGAGAAGCAGACAGGACGAGGCGCACTTTCAACTGAACTTTATTATAAACTGAATTAGAACGGCGAGTTGGGCTAGTTGGTTGTACATGCTTGAAGTGAGGCGGCAAAACAACGAGGACACGAGGAGAGAAGCAGACAGGACGAGGCGCACTTTCAACTGAACTTTATTATAAACTGAATTAGAACGGCGAGTTGGGCTAGTTGGTTGTACATGCTTGAAGTGAGGCGGCAAAACAACGAGGACACGAGGAGAGAAGCAGACAGGACGAGGCGCACTTTCAACTGAACTTTATTATAAACTGAATTAGAACGGCGAGTTGGGCTAGTTGGTTGTACATGCTTGAAGTGAGGCGCCAAAACAACGAGGACACGAGGAGAGAAGCAGACAGGACGAGGCGCACTTTCAACTGAACTTTATTATAAACTGAATTAGAACGGCGAGTTGGGCTAGTTGGTTGTACATGCTTGAAGTGAGGCGGCAAAACAACGAGGACACGAGGAGAGAAGCAGACAGGACGAGGCGCACTTTCAACTGAACTTTATTATAAACTGAATTAGAACGGCGAGTTGGGCTAGTTGGTTGTACATGCTTGAAGTGAGGCGGCAAAACAACGAGGACACGAGGAGAGAAGCAGACAGGACGAGGCGCACTTTCAACTGAACTTTATTATAAACTGAATTAGAACGGCGAGTTGGGCTAGTTGGTTGTACATGCTTGAAGTGAGGCGGCAAAACAACGAGGACACGAGGAGAGAAGCAGACAGGACGAGGCGCACTTTCAACTGAACTTTATTATAAACTGAATTAGAACGGCGAGTTGGGCTAGTTGGTTGTACATGCTTGAAGTGAGGCGGCAAAACAACGAGGACACGAGGAGAGAAGCAGACAGGACGAGGCGCACTTTCAACTGAACTTTATTATAAACTGAATTAGAACGGCGAGTTGGGCTAGTTGGTTGTACATGCTTGAAGTGAGGCGCCAAAACAACGAGGACACGAGGAGAGAAGCAGACAGGACGAGGCGCACTTTCAACTGAACTTTATTATAAACTGAATTAGAACGGCGAGTTGGGCTAGTTGGTTGTACATGCTTGAAGTGAGGCGGCAAAACAACGAGGACACGAGGAGAGAAGCAGACAGGACGAGGCGCACTTTCAACTGAACTTTATTATAAACTGAATTAGAACGGCGAGTTGGGCTAGTTGGTTGTACATGCTTGAAGTGAGGCGCCAAAACAACGAGGACACGAGGAGAGAAGCAGACAGGACGAGGCGCACTTTCAACTGAACTTTATTATAAACTGAATTAGAACGGCGAGTTGGGCTAGTTGGTTGTACATGCTTGAAGTGAGGCGGCAAAACAACGAGGACACGAGGAGAGAAGCAGACAGGACGAGGCGCACTTTCAACTGAACTTTATTATAAACTGAATTAGAACGGCGAGTTGGGCTAGTTGGTTGTACATGCTTGAAGTGAGGCGCCAAAACAACGAGGACACGAGGAGAGAAGCAGACAGGACGAGGCGCACTTTCAACTGAACTTTATTATAAACTGAATTAGAACGGCGAGTTGGGCTAGTTGGTTGTACATGCTTGAAGTGAGGCGCCAAAACAACGAGGACACGAGGAGAGAAGCAGACAGGACGAGGCGCACTTTCAACTGAACTTTATTATAAACTGAATTAGAACGGCGAGTTGGGCTAGTTGGTTGTACATGCTTGAAGTGAGGCGCCAAAACAACGAGGACACGAGGAGAGAAGCAGACAGGACGAGGCGCACTTTCAACTGAACTTTATTATAAACTGAATTAGAACGGCGAGTTGGGCTAGTTGGTTGTACATGCTTGAAGTGAGGCGGCCAAAACAACGAGGACACGAGGAGAGAAGCAGACAGGACGAGGCGCACTTTCAACTGAACTTTATTATAAACTGAATTAGAACGGCGAGTTGGGCTAGTTGGTTGTACATGCTTGAAGTGAGGCGCCAAAACAACGAGGACACGAGGAGAGAAGCAGACAGGACGAGGCGCACTTTCAACTGAACTTTATTATAAACTGAATTAGAACGGCGAGTTGGGCTAGTTGGTTGTACATGCTTGAAGTGAGGCGCCAAAACAACGAGGACACGAGGAGAGAAGCAGACAGGACGAGGCGCACTTTCAACTGAACTTTATTATAAACTGAATTAGAACGGCGAGTTGGGCTAGTTGGTTGTACATGCTTGAAGTGAGGCGCCAAAACAACGAGGACACGAGGAGAGAAGCAGACAGGACGAGGCGCACTTTCAACTGAACTTTATTATAAACTGAATTAGAACGGCGAGTTGGGCTAGTTGGTTGTACATGCTTGAAGTGAGGCGCCAAAACAACGAGGACACGAGGAGAGAAGCAGACAGGACGAGGCGCACTTTCAACTGAACTTTATTATAAACTGAATTAGAACGGCGAGTTGGGCTAGTTGGTTGTACATGCTTGAAGTGAGGCGCCAAAACAACGAGGACACGAGGAGAGAAGCAGACAGGACGAGGCGCACTTTCAACTGAACTTTATTATAAACTGAATTAGAACGGCGAGTTGGGCTAGTTGGTTGTACATGCTTGAAGTGAGGCGCCAAAACAACGAGGACACGAGGAGAGAAGCAGACAGGACGAGGCGCACTTTCAACTGAACTTTATTATAAACTGAATTAGAACGGCGAGTTGGGCTAGTTGGTTGTACATGCTTGAAGTGAGGCGCCAAAACAACGAGGACACGAGGAGAGAAGCAGACAGGACGAGGCGCACTTTCAACTGAACTTTATTATAAACTGAATTAGAACGGCGAGTTGGGCTAGTTGGTTGTACATGCTTGAAGTGAGGCGCCAAAACAACGAGGACACGAGGAGAGAAGCAGACAGGACGAGGCGCACTTTCAACTGAACTTTATTATAAACTGAATTAGAACGGCGAGTTGGGCTAGTTGGTTGTACATGCTTGAAGTGAGGCGCCAAAACAACGAGGACACGAGGAGAGAAGCAGACAGGACGAGGCGCACTTTCAACTGAACTTTATTATAAACTGAATTAGAACGGCGAGTTGGGCTAGTTGGTTGTACATGCTTGAAGTGAGGCGCCAAAACAACGAGGACACGAGGAGAGAAGCAGACAGGACGAGGCGCACTTTCAACTGAACTTTATTATAAACTGAATTAGAACGGCGAGTTGGGCTAGTTGGTTGTACATGCTTGAAGTGAGGCGCCAAAACAACGAGGACACGAGGAGAGAAGCAGACAGGACGAGGCGCACTTTCAACTGAACTTTATTATAAACTGAATTAGAACGGCGAGTTGGGCTAGTTGGTTGTACATGCTTGAAGTGAGGCGCCAAAACAACGAGGACACGAGGAGAGAAGCAGACAGGACGAGGCGCACTTTCAACTGAACTTTATTATAAACTGAATTAGAACGGCGAGTTGGGCTAGTTGGTTGTACATGCTTGAAGTGAGGCGCCAAAACAACGAGGACACGAGGAGAGAAGCAGACAGGACGAGGCGCACTTTCAACTGAACTTTATTATAAACTGAATTAGAACGGCGAGTTGGGCTAGTTGGTTGTACATGCTTGAAGTGAGGCGCCAAAACAACGAGGACACGAGGAGAGAAGCAGACAGGACGAGGCGCACTTTCAACTGAACTTTATTATAAACTGAATTAGAACGGCGAGTTGGGCTAGTTGGGTTGTACATGCTTGAAGTGAGGCGCCAAAACAACGAGGACACGAGGAGAGAAGCAGACAGGACGAGGCGCACTTTCAACTGAACTTTATTATAAACTGAATTAGAACGGCGAGTTGGGCTAGTTGGTTGTACATGCTTGAAGTGAGGCGCCAAAACAACGAGGACACGAGGAGAGAAGCAGACAGGACGAGGCGCACTTTCAACTGAACTTTATTATAAACTGAATTAGAACGGCGAGTTGGGCTAGTTGGTTGTACATGCTTGAAGTGAGGCGCCAAAACAACGAGGACACGAGGAGAGAAGCAGACAGGACGAGGCGCACTTTCAACTGAACTTTATTATAAACTGAATTAGAACGGCGAGTTGGGCTAGTTGGTTGTACATGCTTGGAAGTGAGGCGCCAAAACAACGAGGACACGAGGAGAGAAGCAGACAGGACGAGGCGCACTTTCAACTGAACTTTATTATAAACTGAATTAGAACGGCGAGTTGGGCTAGTTGGTTGTACATGCTTGAAGTGAGGCGCCAAAACAACGAGGACACGAGGAGGAGAAGCAGACAGGACGAGGCGCACTTTCAACTGAACTTTATTATAAACTGAATTAGAACGGCGAGTTGGGCTAGTTGGTTGTACATGCTTGAAGTGAGGCGCCAAAACAACGAGGACACGAGGAGAGAAGCAGACAGGACGAGGCGCACTTTCAACTGAACTTTATTATAAACTGAATTAGAACGGCGAGTTGGGCTAGTTGGTTGTACATGCTTGAAGTGAGGCGCCAAAACAACGAGGACACGAGGAGAGAAGCAGACAGGACGAGGCGCACTTTCAACTGAACTTTATTATAAACTGAATTAGAACGGCGAGTTGGGCTAGTTGGTTGTACATGCTTGAAGTGAGGCGCCAAAACAACGAGGACACGAGGAGAGAAGCAGACAGGACGAGGCGCACTTTCAACTGAACTTTATTATAAACTGAATTAGAACGGCGAGTTGAGCTAGTTGGTTGTACATGCTTGAAGTGAGGCGCCAAAACAACGAGGACACGAGGAGAGAAGCAGACAGGACGAGGCGCACTTTCAACTGAACTTTATTATAAACTGAATTAGAACGGCGAGTTGGGCTAGTTGGTTGTACATGCTTGAAGTGAGGCGCCAAAACAACGAGGACACGAGGAGAGAAGCAGACAGGACGAGGCGCACTTTCAACTGAACTTTATTATAAACTGAATTAGAACGGCGAGTTGGGCTAGTTGATTGTACATGCTTGAAGTGAGGCGCCAAAACAACGAGGACACGAGGAGAGAAGCAGACAGGACGAGGCGCACTTTCAACTGAACTTTATTATAAACTGAATTAGAACGGCGAGTTGGGCTAGTTGGTTGTACATGCTTGAAGTGAGGCGCCAAAACAACGAGGACACGAGGAGAGAAGCAGACAGGACGAGGCGCACTTTCAACTGAACTTTATTATAAACTGAATTAGAACGGCGAGTTGGGCTAGTTGGTTGTACATGCTTGAAGTGAGGCGCCAAAACAACGAGGACACGAGGAGAGAAGCAGACAGGACGAGGCGCACCTTCAACTGAACTTTATTATAAACTGAATTAGAACGGCGAGTTGGGCTAGTTGGTTGTACATGCTTGAAGTGAGGCGCCAAAACAACGAGGACACGAGGAGAGAAGCAGACAGGACGAGGCGCACTTTCAACTGAACTTTATTATAAACTGAATTAGAACGGCGAGTTGGGCTAGTTGGTTGTACATGCTTGAAGTGAGGCGCCAAAACAACGAGGACACGAGGAGAGAAGCAGACAGACGAGGCGCACTTTCAACTGAACTTTATTATAAACTGAATTAGAACGGCGAGTTGGGCTAGTTGGGTTGTACATGCTTGAAGTGAGGCGCCAAAACAACGAGGACACGAGGAGAGAAGCAGACAGGACGAGGCGCACTTTCAACTGAACTTTATTATAAACTGAATTAGAACGGCGAGTTGGGATAGTTGGTTGTACATGCTTGAAGTGAGGCGCCAAAACAACGAGGACACGAGGAGAGAAGCAGACAGGACGAGGCGCACTTTCAACTGAACTTTATTATAAACTGAATTAGAACGGCGAGTTGGGCTAGTTGGTTGTACATGCTTGAAGTGAGGCGCCAAAACAACGAGGACACGAGGAGAGAAGCAGACAGGACGAGGCGCACTTTCAACTGAACTTTATTATAAACTGAATTAGAACGGCGAGTTGGGCTAGTTGGTTGTACATGCTTGAAGTGAGGCGCCAAAACAACGAGGACACGAGGAGAGAAGCAGACAGGACGAGGCGCACTTTCAACCGAACTTTATTATAAACTGAATTCGTGAACGGCGAGTTGGGCTTAGTTGGTTGTACATGCTTGAAGTGAGGCGCCAAAACAACGAGGACATCGAGAGGCAGAGAAGCAGACAGGACGAGGCGCACTTTCAACTGAACTTCTATTATAAACTGAACTGGAACGGCGAGTTGGGCTAGTTGGTTGTACATGCTTGGAAGTGAGGCGCCAAAAACAACGAGGACACGAGGAGAGAAGCAGACAGGACGAGGCGCACTTTCAACTGAACTTTTATTATAAACTGAATTAGAACGGCGAGTTGGGCTAGTTGGTTGTACATAAAGCTTGAAGTGAGGCGCCAAAACAACGAGGACACGAGGAGGAGAAGCAGACAGGACGAGGCGCACTTTCAACTGAACTTTATTATAAAACTGAATTAGAACGGCGAGTTGGGCTAGTTGGTTGTACATGCTTGAAGTGAGGCGCCAAAACAACGAGGACACGAGGAGAGAAGCAGACAGGACGAGGCGCACTTTCAACTGAACTTTATTATAAACTGAATTAGAACGGCGAGTTGGGCTAGTTGGTTGCACGTTGCTTGAAGTGAGCCGCCACAACAACGAGGCATACGAGGAGAGAAGCAGACAGGACGAGGCGCACTTTCAACTGAACTTTATTATAAACTGAATTAGAACGTGCGAGTTGGGCTAGGTTGGTCGGTGCGTGTTGAAGCGAGGCGCCAAAACAACGAGGACACGAGGAGAGAAGCAGACAGGACGAGGCGTGCACTTTCAACTGAACTTTTACAGAAACCCAATGAGAGCCAAGGAGTTGGGTGAGTTGGATGTACATGCTGGAAGTGAGGCGTCAAAACAACGAGGACACGAGGAGAGAAGCAGACAGGATGAGGCGCACTTTCAACTGAACTTTATTATAAACTGAATTAGAACGGCGAGTTGGGCTAGTTGGTTGTACATGCTTGAAGTGAGGCGCCAAAACAACGAGGACACGAGGAGAGTAGCTAATGACAGGACGAGGCGCACTTTCAACTGAACTTATTATAAAAACTGGAATTAGAACGGCGAGTTAACAGTTGGTTGCATATGCTTGAAGTGAGGCGCCAAAACAACGAGGACACGAGTAGAGAAGCAGACAGGACGAGGCGCACTTTCAACTGAACTTTATTATAAACTGAATTAGAACGGCGAGTTGGGCTAGTTGCTGTACATGCTTGAAGTGAGGCGCCAAAACAACGAGGACACGGGAGAGAAGCAGACAGCACGAGGCGCACTTTCAACTGAACTTATTATAAACTGAATTAGAACGGCGAGTTGGGCTAGTTGGGTTGTACATGCTGAAGTGAGGCGCCAACACAACGAGGACACGAGGAGAGAAGCAGACAGGACGAGTGGAACACTTTCTCAACTGAACTTTATTATAAACTGAATTGGAACGGCGAGTTGGGCTGAAGTTGGTTGTACATGCTTGGAAGTGAGGCGCCAAACAACAGGACACGAGGAGAGAAGCAGACGAGGCGCACTTTCAACTGAACTTTATTATAAACTGAATTAGAACGGCGAGTTGGGCTAGTTGGGTTGTACATGCTGTATGAGGTGCCAAACAACGAGGACACGAGGAGAGAAGTAGACATGGACGAGGCGCACTTTCAACTGAACTTTATTATAAAACTGAATTAGAACGGCGAGTTAAATAGTTGGTTGTGTACATGCTTGAAGTGAGGCGCCAAAAACAACGAGGACACGAGGAGAGAAGCAGACAGGACGAGGCGCACTTTCAACTGGAACTTTATTATAAACTGAATTAGAACGGCGAGTTGGGCTATTAAGGTGCGATGCTTACAAGTAGTAAGCGCCAAAACAACGAGGACACGAGGAGAGAAGCAGACAGGACGAGGCGCATCTTCAACTGAATTCATTATAAACTGAATTAGAACGGCGAGTTGGGCTAGT
>JAZHYW010047628.1:0-18905 GCA_037355805.1 Ixodes ricinus | reverse complement strand
GTTTTATATGAGCTGTTCGCCAGTTTTCTGTACTGAACATTGTACCAGTAAATAACATTTTTGATTTTCCCCCAATATGTTTATACGGAGCGTTCGTGTATCTGAATATCCCCTTTCATAAAAACATTTCTCCGTGGGCTTCTAAAACAAATCATAGGGTCTTGTTGTCTACATTTAATTTATTTTCTTTGTACCACGTAGTTACCTTGTTAATATTGTCTTTTTTTAATCGGAATCGTGTTGTATATTTATCTGCTTATAAAATTACAATAATAAAGCACGTATTCATTAAATACTACTTAGTTCAAACTTCATAAAGTTGCTTTTAGTAATAGTTTGTCGAGCAGAACCTGAACAAATTACTTAGAGAAATCTATGCGTTGTTTACCTGTCTGTTTTGGACTATTAAATGTCAATGTGAAGTCCCACACAGACAGAACATTGTTCGATAGAATAAAAATTCAGTTCTATATAATTTATTACGATCCTACTATTGTGTGCATTAAATTTGCGGAATGTACATATGAGTGAAAATTGTCTCAGACGTATAGTGTCAATTTCTTTTATTATGCGTTTGCATAGGTTTAGCACATAGACAGTCATCTCAAAACCATGATTATATCATTAGTAAGCAAAAACAGTATAAAAAGTACCATAAAACTATTTGTCAAAATGTTCCGATGTTACGAGGGAGGTGAGGCAGTGTTCCAAGCATCCTGTCATTAAAAACAACATGTATCGTTGTGGAAATATTAGTAGTTGTGATCAATAAAAACAAAGGTGATGTGGTATTTTGAATCTTACTACACACTCAATTACCGTGAAACTTTCCACGGTGCGAAACTGACGTTGCCTGGAGTTACCACACTAATACAACGATGATGTCGCAAAGCAACTCTATAAAGCTCAGCGCAGGACCAGAAGTCTTTATTTGGGGCGGAAGACTGCCGTGCAGCACACCTTCCAAAGCAAAAGTGAGTGTCCTGCAAGATTTTCACCCTAAGTCAGTCTTCATATTCAACTCAGAAAACGCATCGTTCTTTCCTGTCACACCTAAGATTCTTTTTCCAGATATTGAAAGGTTGGTGAAATATTTTTAATGTTATTTGAGATAATAAAAGAAACTTCAGGTGCTAAATGAACAACGAAAAGTTCTTAAAGTCATTGGATAAGCATAAAAATATTTAGAAGCTTCCTGCAATATAACAGAAATTGTACGAAAAAAAAAAACATGAAACGGTGAACACTATACTTCATTCAAGAAAACGTATACTTTTTAAACTACACAATATTATTATAATAAAATTGCAGAAAAAATGAAATATCAGTTCGTGTTACCACTCTAGGAAAAACCGCTAAGCTGCAAGAAAAAATAAGTTCAGTGATCGTGAGGGTAGAGAAAGGCGAAATAAAATAGCATTTTGTATGCCTGAAGCGAACTACGGGAAAACTGCTGCTATAAAAGGGAAAGTGATGTATTATGTGTTTTTTTTCTCTCAAAGTAGAATAGTCGTCACGTCTGTCGAATAGATACGCTGCCTTGTTCCAACGCGGAGCGATAAAATTAGACCTGCCATTCTCAGGCACATTCCTACAGTAAGACAGTTGTAGTTTTGTTGAACTGAAAGAAATTACACGCCTCAGCGTGAGCGTATATAATACAAGATGATCTCAGGTCGGTTTAATGCAGCGATTATGAGTGTGTAGCACAAGTGGCCAGTCAGCAGCCAGGTCGGCAGGAAGGCGGCCCCAGATTCGAAGAGCGCGGGCTTATCGAGTGCGATCAGCGG
Organism: Ixodes ricinus; assembly: GCA_037355805.1. Classification (NCBI taxonomy): domain Eukaryota; kingdom Metazoa; phylum Arthropoda; class Arachnida; order Ixodida; family Ixodidae; genus Ixodes; species Ixodes ricinus. The sequence continues at coordinate 17,115 of JAZHYW010047628.1, read as the reverse complement.
AGCCCCACTGTGTCTTGTTTCCTAACAGTTACCTCCCCCGGCAGAAAAGGGCCAGTCAACCGGCACACGTTAGGAGGGGTTACAGCGATTGGCGGTGGGACGGCTTGAGTCGGGCTACGAGAACGGTGTTGGTTGACTTGGACCGTTGGTCACGAGGCGGGGCGATCTGGAGCAAACTCGCAATTCGTAGTCGAACTGTGAGGTTTGACTACGAACCTCGCAGTCGAAAGGTGTCGCAGGATGTTAAAAGGGCCGATAAATTGTTTATGAAGTTTCTGGCACCCTCCGGCGAAGCGTCTGGATGTCCAAATGAGTAATTTGTTCCCTGCCAACTTTCTAGGAAACATCACTCTTAGACTTTGCATATTGAAGTCTTTTGTGTTGCTGTGACTGAAGCAAATGGACTTTGGCAAGTTGTGTCTTTTGTTTTTTTGCACGGTAAAGGACGTCATTTGTATAATCATCGAGTGCAGCGTCGTCAACGTAAGACAAAACACTAAGGTAGAAGGCGATTCTCGTGCAATTTGTATAGTAGTAGAGGGAGTATCCTGTCACGACCGTTGCGGCTGGCGTTGTAACCGTACGTTACACATAGAAGGCTTCTGTCTAGTTTTTGTGGTCGTCTGCGATATATTTTGGGATCGTGTTGGTTACCGTGCGATTTTCAACTTTTGGTGAGGCCATTCGTTTGCAGAAAATACGCCCTTCTATACTGTGAACGGAATTGGTGAGACGTAGAAGTTCGTGAAGGACCTCAAGCCATGAAAGGAGTACCCTGTTTGGTGTTTATGTATTGTGGGGCACCATGCTGAATCTAGATGGAATAAGAAAATAAGTTAGCAACCTCGCGCGATATAGCGGCTTCTACCACCTTGGTTTGGGTGGAGACGTTGTGTGTATTGTCCTCTTTTTGCGTCCTTTCTCTTCTTCCGTTGTCTCACGTTTCTTTCTGTCGACAATTATGCAGTGGTTAGTAATTGCGAAGGACGGAAGGGACAGGTAAAGACAATAGCGATACGCTGCAATTGATAGTTGGGAGGTAGAATAGGACTAATGTACCTGCAGGTTTTGTTCTCCATTTCTCCATGGGTGGCATGTTCTAACATCAGACGATGGTACATTGCATGCTCTTTCCTAAAGTACTTCGTACGGATTCTGAGGAACTTTTTGGAAAAATTCGAGGTTGCCAGCAGTGGGTCGTCGTGGTGCGCAAAAAGTTTTGTTCGAAGATAATGCCGAACTACAAGTGACGAAAATAATAATAATAATATTAATAATTCTTTATTGGCTCAGGAGAGCCGTGGCACCGCGGAAAGGCGACAGCCCGTACCATGGAGGCCCGCGGTGCCACGTCTTGTGATGATGATTATGACATGATATCTACAAGGGGAGGACGACGACGTATAGATGACAGAGAGGTGCTGACGATGTGAAATAAAGCCTGCGGGTGAGGGCGCGGGCCGATGTTGCGGGCCTATTTTGCGGGCCTATGTTGCGGGCCGGTGTTGCGGGCCGGTGTTGCGGCCGGTGTTGCGGCCGGTGTTGCGGCCGGTGTTGGGGCCGATGTTGCGGGCGATGTGGGACCAGTGCTTCTCAGTGGGCTTCTCGCTGGGCCGATCCCCCGTCCAGCTGGCAGAAGTGTCCTGGCAAGCTCTCCAGGGTGGCGTCCACAGGTCCGCACCGTGCGTTGGGGCTGGGAAAGCCCTGGCGGCCCGGCGGTGACGAAGACGCCATGCATGTTGAGGACGACCCGCTCCTCCGAACCGCCGCGCGAGTCCTGGAGGCTCGGTGACGGCCCAGGCGAGCAGGCCAAAGAGCCAAGGCGACCCTCGGCGGGCCGTCCGATGTACATTCTTAATGGCAAAGTCCTGGCGCCTGACGGTGCGGTCGCTCGCTTCGGTGAAGGCAGCGGTTCAAGAGTGGTGGCCCAGTCGAGGTAGACGGCTGCCACCCCGATGTATTCATGTCGAGGGCCAGAACCTAGCGCCGCGGTCACCCAGTACAGTTGGTTGAACATACCAGACAAAATTAGGGCAATGGACAAACACAGGAAGGAGTAGGTAGGACACAGCGTTCTGCCATTTCTACTCCTTCCTGTGTTCGTCCATAGCGCTAATTTTGTGAACCATTAGTAACCATTGTCGTTCTTGTAAGTTATAAATACGGCGGTGAACAACACCTTCTCGAAGTGTAAATAGGCTCTCGTGGCGTACTCTGTGTGAAGTGGTGTTTGTGCACGCGCCTTGCACGTGACCAATGATCGATTGCAGCGAAGCGTCTGACTGCTGCTTTGCTAGGATGTCAATGTTGTCAGGGGGATCGGTGGCCGAGTGGGCTAGCGCACACTTGACTTTTGCGCACGCCAGTACTGATCACGAGTAAAAAGTAGCGCAAGATGCGTCGATGCGCGAGGCACGTGCAACGCGCAGCCCTTTGGAAGATCATGGCGGCACACCGCTGCACTGAGCTAGATCTCAGACGCCATGCATTTCCCAGAAGTGGCGCGCGGCACGTGCCTCGAGCACTTCTACAACAATGAATGGCGCCACCTTTCCCAGGATAGAAGGGCTTTAATCACGAGCACGTGAACCGAAAGTTCGCGCTGAAGAACCCAGGGATCCTTGGTTCAATCCCCATTCCTGCCTGTTTCGATCTGGACGAGCATCGTACCGGCGTGCGGTCGTGTATCACCACTGCGTGAGTACGTTAAAGACCCCAGGCTAGCGGTTGTCCTGCACTGGCTGAACTGCTCATCTACAGATGACACACCAGACGCCCATTGAGGCTGACTAACTTCCGGTTCTGCATACATCCACAAAACGGCATTATTTTTTCTATGTGACCAATGTTCGTAGCGCTATCTACTGTGTCGAATCGTGCTGGGAACATGGTGTGGTTTGGGAGCGGACAGCATAACAAACTATCAGCGTCAGGATGGTTTTCACCAGATTTGTAAACGACGGTAAAAGTGTAATCTTGGAGTTTAAGGAACAGCACCTAGGACACCGCTGGGGTTTTTACGCTGGCTAGTCAACAGAGGGCATGAAGATCCGCTACTATTCGTAATAAGAAATCGTACACGCAGGGTCGAAAATTCGCAATGCCCAGACGGCTGCCAAACATTTCTTTTTTTGTTTTTTTGTTGTTGTTGAGAAGTCTCGTTCTGAGCTCCTTATAGTTTTGCTAGTGTAAGCGATGATAGTTGCTTATTTTGTATGGTGTGAGCCAAAACTGCTCCAAGGCCGTGGCCGCTGGCGTCGGTTCTTATTTTCGCGTCAGCGCCTTCAAGGAAGTGGCCAAGAATCGGAGTGGAAGTCAGTGCCGTTTCGTGGAATTAGAAGGCGTCTTGCTGCGTTTTGCCCCCTCATTGAAAACTGGCGCCGTACTGAAGTAAGCAATTAAGGTTTTGGTGGTATCGAAAAATCCGAGAAGGAATTTTCAGAAAGTAAGTGCATAATCTGAAAAAACATCGGCACGTTGTTGAGTTTGTTTGGTACATGAAATAATTAAAAGCACTAAATGTGTCGGGGTTTTGACGGATTCCGACGGAAATGTCCAAGTGAGCCAATACCTTAATTTGCTGGTAAGCGAAAGTACACTTTTCGGAATTCAGTTGCTAGCCAGCAGTGGGGAAAAAAGGACTCTTCGGAGTCTGGACATGTGCTCGTCAAAAGTAGAAAGAACGACGGCATCACCAAGGTAGTGTTGTGTTCACAGAGGGGAGCCGACACCGTAAAACGGATAGTTAAACATTTAATTGCTTAAGTAAAGGTAAATAACACTCAAAGGAAATTAATGCGCTCACAAGGCGACGACGCCATCGTTCCGTCATTTCGTGCACGTTCCAGCCGAGCACCTTCCTCCTCTTTCCTCCTGATCTCGGCGTGCACACTTTCTTTTCTTCTCCCTATATGGAGTGCTGGGTAATATTGTCCCTCTTGCACTTTATGGTTTCAACAGGCAGCGAAGACATATATTGGAGCGTTACAAAGTCCAAAGGGCATTTCGTCAAATTATGCATGTCGTCTGAAGTAACGAATGCTGCTTTTGGCTTGTCATCACTGCCGAGAGGAATTTGCCGGTATTCACTTCGGAGATCCATGGAGAAGTACAAAGATCCCTGAAGAATCTATGGCATCGTCTATGCTTGCTAGGGGGTACACGCCCTTCTTTTGTAACTTTGTTTAGTTTTTTTATAATCAATGCAGAAGCGCCAAAGTCCATCTTTTGTCTTGACGTGAACAAAAGGAAAAGACTATAGACGTGGTGATGATTCAATTACATTCTTCTTAAGCATATCACTAATATTTCTGTCTTGATTACTCGACGTTCTGCTATAGAAATTCTGCGCGGACTACTTCCGACTGGTTTCGAGAAACTAGTGTCAATATGGAGTTTGACAAATGATGTTTCTGCCAGATCACGGCAGTGAAGTCGAAAATGTATTTGTACTCCTTAAGGAGGTGGCTTGATAATTGTCGGTGGTTCACTGGTAGGAAGCAGTCTACCATTTTGTCAACGTTCGTGAAATCATAAGAGGACGTTGATGTTTTGTTAGAGATAACTGTCGAAAGAGAGGCGAAAATTGCCATCTATGCTGCTTCGCAGAGTGGCGACCCGACTTCCAGATGGAATGATTTGAGGTTGTGAACATGCATTTGTTATCCATAAGTTTAGTTCTCCGTTGGCCGGTGTGGCAAGGGAGAGACATTTAACAATACTATTGTTGGCAAGTGATGTGGAGGTGGGTTCAACAAGACCAAAAACTCCCGTGAGCGGCAGGGTAGGCACAAAGCTGGCAACAACGGCGGAGTGTGGTGGAAGAAATACGTCAATGCCAGCTAGAAGAATGGCGACAGGACGTTCACAAATAGATTTGGCAACGTCAGAAGTGTTGAGGAGAAATTCGTGGCTGGCGAAGTCAATAAATGCTTCTGCTGAGGACAGAAGATCCCATCCCGATATAATATCGGTGATGCAAGAGTGACTAAATTACGATGTAACAATTTTTGCCGATAAGGATCGAATGTGTCGAATATCCAAGAGGCATGACCAAATCACTGCTGCCCAATCGCATCAATTCTCCTTCTAAAGTCGGAGTAAGTACTGTGTGTAAACGGCGTCAGATGCGGTCGGGAATGAAAGATTTGGCGGCTCCAGTGTCTACTAGGGCGGTGAAGCACTGCTTCCTAATTTATACTACGATCGGATTTGGTCTCATTGTAAGGAGGATACTTGTGAAGTGATGAATATGTAGCCTGATCTCCATTGTAACTGCAGGCCGCCGTATTTAGTCTGAGCTTGGGGAAGGCATAGGGACGGCAGCATTAAAAGGTGATACGGAACGGCAGCGTGACGCGGGTATGGTGAGGTGCGTGAGTGTGGCGGAACGGCGGTGCACTTGGGGGCTGTGAGAGCGACAGTCACTTGAAGGCTTGTTATCGTTGACTGTGTTGGATAGATAACGGTATTACGAAAAGGTATCGGTGTTTCGGCTGGGTTTAGCGTCTCGATGGACAGGAGAATCATCGAAGCTTGCGCGATTGATTTGAAAAGATCGTGTCGTGTTGTCCAGTCGCCGACGACAGTATCGGATAATGTGTGCTGGCGCTTGACAGTAATGGAACACGTGGTACGTTGGTCTTCAGTTCTTTATACACCTGTCTTTAGCTGTGCCTGGCATGTCGGAGAATTTTGGCAGACGTGACCGGAAGGGCATGACTGAGACGCACAGAGGGAAATCGGGGCCGGTGCTGAAGGTGCATGGGAAGCGGTGGTTTCGTAGGCTGAAAAACGGCTTGCATACTCGATTTGCATTACTTCTTTGATTTTGTAAGAGTCGTCAATTAGTTGAGAGAGGTCTCATGGTGTCTTCAACTGGGCGACGAAGTCACGCAGTTCCTCGCGTATGATTGTGCCAATACGTGTGGCGAGGCTTGTGTTCGAGGTCACTGCTTGGGAAACATCCAGAGGTCACTTTAGAGGGTTCTGGGAGATTCGAGGACTGGTAAGTTCTTCATGTTGGCGATACCCTAAGATAAGCCACGCAACATTGGTCGGTGATTTCGGGGCGATAATGGAGAATAGTTCTTGGGAAATCCCTTTAAAAAGGTGGCGAATTGTGTGGTCTTCTGACATTTCAGAATCGACTTGGCGTCATAGGCGAAGCACGTCTTCGATGTATGCGGTCGAGGCTTCAGATAAACCTTGGTTGCGGTGAAAAGCTAGTTATACGTTTGTTGTTTGCGGTGTCGGGGCTTTGCAAAGACATCCGTGAAGGCCGTCTTAAATCCGCTCCAAGAATTGATGGTCTCTATGTGGTTATCGATCTAGCGAAGCGCGGTGTCCTTGAGCAAGAATACAACGTTGGCCAGCTCAAAACTGACGTCCCAGCGCTTGTATTGGCTCTCCCTTTCGTAGTTCTTGATCCACTCGTCAACATAGGCCTCGGAGGATCCGTTAAAACCTGCGGGTTTCGTTGCCGATGTTTTACGACGAACGCCGGAACATTAGGAGGCCAAGACGTGTGACCTGTTTTGTCGGGCATGACGTGTTCCGTTTTTTGTGCGCTACGTAGCTCCAGGCTGCGCTATGACAGGTGTACGAGAGGCGAGAGCGAACACACCTCCACCAACCTGTAAGACGATGTCAGGTCGGTTTAATGTGGTGATTATGAGAATCTAGCACGGGTGGCCGAGTGTATCTCGAAACGTCCCATTCGCATTTTGCCGTTTCTCAGTTAGCCTCATTCTCGTCTGGACCTTCCCGTTTGAACCTTCTCAAAACGTCCAAACCGGATTTTTCGCAATTGGGAATATTTTCAAAGGACCGACCGAATGGCACGAGTGATCTTCCCAGCCCTCTATAGGCTCAGACGGCTCAGAGCGTGGGGGCTGTCCAATATATTGAGAAAACAAATATATTGTATGGGGTGGGAGTAACCCCTCCGCGTGCACCCTCCCGTGGCCCAGGAAGAGGGGGACACGAAGCCGCGCTTTGACACAGAGGAGCAGTTCGGTGTTCTACTAGCCCCTGCGACGACTCCGGACGAGCGGGGCCTGGTCCTCGCCGCATGTTTTATGCGCGGAACTGAAGTATTCCATAAACCATTAGCCAAACCGCGTGACCAGAGCACGTGTGCATTTGTATCTGAGAGCATGCGTGTAATGTAGTTGGGATGAGAGGGGGGGGGGGTGATGGCCTGAAGAATTTTTTTCGGGCATATTCGATGACCAAGTTACAGCAGCGATACCTTGAATAGCCCCATTTATTTATTTATTTGGGATAGATCACGAAGGATGTAACCAGAATGGAATAAATGCGGCGGACACCGAGAAGTATGTTTCGACATGTTTCTTTCTTTAGAGTGACCAAACGCGGAGTTCTAAGCTAAAACGGGCTCATATGATAACCACCCCTGGTGGTCGGTCACAAAAATAAATACATAATGTGTGTATGTTTATACAGACGGAAGTTAGTCTGGTCAATGGGCGTCTAGTGTCTCCAACTGTATATGAGCAATTTAGCCAGTGCGGTACAGCCTCTGGCCTGTGATCTTTAACGCGCGCCACGTAGTAGCGGTACACGACAGCACGCAGGTACGATGCTCATCCAGATCGAAACGGCGAGTGGTAGGAACTGAAGCCAGGGCCCCTGGGTTCCGCAGCGCGAGATTTCGCTCCACGTGCTTCGAGCTGGTATGCGCTAACCCACTCGGTCACTAATCCCTCATACAGTCAGCAGCCGGGTCAGCAGGCAGGTGGCACCAGACTCAAGGACGAGGGCTTCGACGAGCAATAACATCGAAACCCCATGTCGTGTTCTTTCCTAACCATGTACACTCTAAAAAAAGGGTACGTTCTTACACCCCTTGTCAAATATACGACACCCCAAAACTTCAGTTGCATGTACAGCGCACTGACGTTATACCGACGCTACCGAATTTTACGAGCGGCGAGATAGCCGAGTTGCACAACATATTAAAATAGCTCATGTAAGTGTGACTGGGAGCAAAAACGTTATCGGGGTTTTCATGGCTCAACTGCAAAATCTCTTTTTTTGTTTCTGTAGACTTTCATACGTACTTTATCTGTTTAATATGTTATATGGCACCTTTATCAACCCTCTCGCAAAATTTGGGGCAGTCAGTTCGACGTCCGCGCTCTGTACGTCGAACGGAAGTTTTGGGGGTCGTATATGCGTCAAGGGTATAAGAACATGCGTTTCTTTTTGAGACTCTAGATTTTAATGCGAAAGCAATAACTGTCCCATAGAGCGAAGCTGGCGTTATCCGAGTGAAACTGGCGTTATCGGTGTCTGTAGCAGCGAAAAACGGCACGTAAATTCCCATAGGCTGAGCGTAACGGCACCTAAATTCCAATTGACTGAGCGAAATGGCGCCTACATTCTCATTCTCAAACAAAGCAAAATGAAAAGCACAGCAACGCAATGGCTTCTTCACGGAAGCCGGCGTGAAGCCGGTGGGGTTTGCCGCGCCTGCGCAATGGGGCAGCGTGATATGTCACCGCCGGAGCGCCGTGGGCGACAGGAAGACGTGGCGCTCTGCTCGTAGGAATGCTTTCGCATTCCTACACATAAGCGGTGTTAAGTGTCTCTGCCGAATTATTTCAGGAAAGAGGATCGCGAAAATACAGCTGCATGGCACGTGGAAAAACACAACATTTAAAGTGGACACACAGTGCACCGATGCACCATATTTTTATAAACGGCAAGTTGTACGCATGATCAAAATTAACGAACAAAGCTTACTTTATACAGTAGTATAATTTGAGTGTATATTTTTAGAACATAATCTTTATTTGAATTTTATCCCCATGTCCTGGCTGCGTAATGATGCCAAAACTGGGCTTTTTCAAGAAGCAGACATATTGTACAAAAACAAAGTAGAGAGGCAGGCGCACCAATGTTGACAATGTACTGCGGTGCTGCTTTGTAACTATAACAGCATATGGGGCAAACGTGTTTTTCTTTATTGGAGAGCATTTAATTAGTAAAATGTTTAGGGCATCTCTACTCAAATTAATTTCATTGTAGGGCGATTCTACGTCAGTTCATGCAATGATGGTCCGGGTCATAATTTAGATCTTTTTGTTAAAAATATATATGAAAGCCATGTTCTTGGGAGGAACATTCAGCTATATATGAACGCCGTAACATTTTGTTTTTCGCTAAGATATAAAATAGAGAAGCTCGAGGCGTGGAAATTGAGAAGATTTCACGATGCTACTTTGCACAGTCGTCATTTCCTCATCGAAGCTTTCACGTCACCATAACTTTTTTAATACATTTTACAAAAAATATACAACACATACACAAAAAATTAAAAATATCAATAAAATATTTCTATGCAAACAAAAAAATCAAACATGGCATAAAAACGCGTTTTAGAGACATATTCACAATTTTTTTGCAAATAAACCATCTTTCATAATACTTCACAAAACATATCAAAATGCGCGTCTTTAAATATTCTTTACGAATATGTAAAAGTTATATGCCCACCCTTAATTGTCTTTTTGTTATTAACGCGGAAATGCAGCTGATTTCTCAAAATGTGGCAAGATTGGGCGTCGATATTTAAAAAACTCCATCTTTTATTTTTTTAAACTCCCCTTGGCACTTTGCAGTGACTTGAACTAACCTGTGATGGCAAAACATTGAGTAACATATGACCTCCGAACGGGAAAAGCTACGACAAACCTTCACTCGGAGCGAGCTGACGTCTTCGTCATAGCGGCTTTGCCGCACAGCACCAAACATTTTGAGCGTTAGTTATGGCATGTATTTTATATTTATCAAATTCTTTTTTTTCAAAAGAGGTGAGTATAACTGACGCGAAAAGGGACTTTGAGCTGGAATACCATTAATTAGCTTACAATTCACAAAAACAAAACGGCCCCACTCTGCAAATTCGCTAACTATGCATACATAAGTTTAAAACTCTCAGTTGCGCAAGTGGCCATGTATACATCCGGCTTTTCCAACCGCACTCAACAAAGTGCGGTTGGAAAAGCTACTGGCTCCACGAACAGTGAACGAATCTGACCTTTTATGCCAGCATTGCTACAAATACCTCAAGAATGAGATTGCTTCTCCTCACAACGTGAGTACATCAAACTCTTCTTTCCGGGACTCTGATGAAATTCTGGCTGAAGTGAGTCAAGACTTGTGTGCTGCTAGTCCGTCGGTAACCCCATTGAAACCACGTAAAACCATTAAAAAAAGGCGCGAAGCGTATTTGAAGAAAAAACAAGCTCAAGTGAGTTCTTCGATTAGAAGAAAGCTGTCAAGCGTTTATGACGTGAAAACCGGCGAAGACAGTTGTGAGCACTGCACGGAGTGGTTTGACGCGTTCCGCGAAGCGCTGAAGGCATGCAGTTCCCACCAGGAACGCAAGCGATTGTACACGCTTCTGCCACCAAGCATCTCGAAGAAAGAAATATTGCGTCTGGTGCCGGAAGCGACTGCCAACATGATTGATCAAACAAGAAAACTGAAGCGTAAAGGTGGTGTATGGGCAACCCCTGATCCCTACATGGGGAAAAAGGCGAATGCCGAAGACGTGAGGGTTGCACTTGAGTACTACACACGCGACGACCTCGCATGCTCTGTTCAAAGCCCCAACAAAAAGGACGTCGTCAAAGCCATGATCAACGACAACAAGACCAAAGTCGTCAAAACAGGTGTTATGACCCGCGCTATTAAAGGGATACATAGAATCCGAGCACGAGTTAGTGTCCATGATATAGTAGCGTCAATGTTCGATTGCCAACGAGCAGGCGAGCCGCCGATGTGCCTCGCGATGTCACGACTGCGAACGAAAATGACAGTCAGAGACCCGTCCAGCGCAGTTAAAATGACAGTGCAAATGTCATGGGCTTCATGTGCTTTTCACAATAGAATAAAGACAGAGTTTTTACCTCTACACGAGTGGTGTCTCGTGTCAGAAGCGGTAAGTGACTAATTGGTCGTAACAAGCACGTAGCTTTTACTTGTATTGATGAAAGAGCCTGTACTTTGATTCTCATTTGGCCCGAAGCCCATGCATTTGCAGCTGTCCTCTGTGAGCGCGAATGGAGGTCTTTGACGTCCATTTTCGCTTGCGTGTGCTCAGGCACACTCGGCGGCTGCTGGCATCGTGGAAAGAACGTGCGCCGGCTATTACGGATCACTAAATATGAACTGGTTCATGTGATGCCTTTGCGGAACCTTACCAGCTGTTTAGGAAGGACCATCCTCATCGATGAACATATCGCATCTCCAAGATTCCCTGAGCACGAGGTGTGCGCATGCATATATTACGTCAATTTCAGTTGCATCCAGATGGCCTCAAAGAAGACATTTACTGAAGACGACCTCAAGCGCATCTACCTCTGCAGCGCTCCACAGAACGATTGCTTCCTGCGCCGTTGTGAAAAGTGCCCAAAAATGCAGAGCATCTCGCTGCAGTCGCTCCATCTCGACGAAGACGAAGAGATCTGTTTCGCTTTATGGGACGCCGGCGAACTCGTCAAAAGGTTATGGACACTTCCGCCTTCCTGCGGGAATCGGAGTCATGGAGCGAAAAGTATATGAGGCATTCTTACATCCGTGACCTTCAACGAAGCCTGATACGTGACACAAGAACCGCCTTACCACCCAAGGCAGTGATGTTCCACTTCGATTTTGCGGAAAATTGGGCAGTAATCTTCCCAACCGAAGTGCAGAGTTTTCATTGGAAAAAAACTCAAGTGTCTCTCTTCACATGTGTGGTTACATCCACGCAAGGCACGTATAGCTTTGCCGTTGTCAGCGATGACACGACACATGACACAGCTCACGCTCTTCTAGCCATAGAGGCCATAGAAGAGTATGTTGATGAACATTACTCAGTCTTTTCTGAAATAATTTTTGTATCAGACGGAGCGGCGGCGCATTTCAAGAATCGCTACCAATTGCCTGTCTCGTTTGCAGAGTTTTCATTGGAAAAAAACTCAAGTGTCTCTCTTCACATGTGTGGTTACATCCACGCAAGGCACGTAAAGCTTTGCCGTTGTCAGCGATGACACGACACATGACACAGCTCACGCTCTTCTAGCCATAGAGGCCATAGAAGAGTATGTTGATGAACATTACTCATTATTTTCTGAAATAATTTTTGTATCAGACGGAGCGGCAGCGCATTTCAAGAATCGCTACCAATTGCCTGTCTCGTTTGCAGAGTTTTCATTGGAAAAAAACTCAAGTGTCTCTCTTCTCATGTGTGGTTACATCCACGCAAGGCACGTATAGCTTTGCCGTTGTCAGCGATGACACGACACATGACACAGCTCACGCTCTTCTAGCCATAGAGGCCATAGAAGAGTATGTTGATGAACATTACTCAGTCTTTTCTGAAATAATTTTTGTATCAGACGGAGCGGCAGCGCATTTCAAGAATCGCTTCCAATTGCCTGTCTCGTTTGCAGAGTTTTCATTGGAAAAAAACTCAAGTGTCTCTCTTCACATGTGTGGTTACATCCACGCAAGGCACGTATAGCTTTGCCGTTGTCAGCGATGACACGACACATGACACAGCTCACGCTCTTCTAGCCATAGAGGCCATAGAAGAGTATGTTGATGAACATTACTCATTCTTTTCTGAAATAATTTTTGTATCAGACGGAGCGGCAGCGCATTTCAAGAATCGCTACCAATTGCCTGTCTCGTTTGCAGAGTTTTCATTGGAAAAAAACTCAAGTGTCTCTCTTCACATGTGTGGTTACATCCACGCAAGGCACGTATAGCTTTGCCGTTGTCAGCGATGACACGACACATGACACAGCTCACGCTCTTCTAGCCATAGAGGCCATAGAAGAGTATGTTGATGAACATTACTCATTATTTTCTGAAATAATTTTTGTATCAGACGGAGCGGCAGCGCATTTCAAGAATCGCTACCAATTGCCTGTCTCGTTTGCAGAGTTTTCATTGGAAAAAAACTCAAGTGTCTCTCTTCACATGTGTGGTTACATCCACGCAAGGCACGTATAGCTTTGCCGTTGTCAGCGATGACACGACACATGACACAGCTCACGCTCTTCTAGCCATAGAGGCCATAGAAGAGTATGTTGATGAACATTACTCAGTTCTTTTCTGAAATAATTTTTGTATCAGACGGAGCGGCAGCGCATTTCAAGAATCGCTTCCAATTGCCTGTCTCGTTTGCAGAGTTTTCATTGGAAAAAAACTCAAGTGTCTCTCTTCACATGTGTGGTTACATCCACGCAAGGCACGTATAGCTTTGCCGTTGTCAGCGATGACACGACACATGACACAGCTCACGCTCTTCTAGCCATAGAGGCCATAGAAGAGTATGTTGATGAACATTACTCAGTATTTTCTGAAATAATTTTTGTATCAGACGGAGCGGCAGCGCATTTCAAGAATCGCTACCAATTGCCTGTCTCGTTTGCAGAGTTTTCATTGGAAAAAAACTCAAGTGTCTCTCTTCACATGTGTGGTTACATCCACGCAAGGCACGTAAAGCTTTGCCGTTGTCAGCGATGACACGACACATGACACAGCTCACGCTCTTCTAGCCATAGAGGCCATAGAAGAGTATGTTGATGAACATTACTCAGTCTTTTCTGAAATAATTTTTGTATCAGACGGAGCGGCAGCGCATTTCAAGAATCGCTTCCAATTGCCTGTCTCGTTTGCAGAGTTTTCATTGGAAAAAAACTCAAGTGTCTCTCTTCTCATGTGTGGTTACATCCACGCAAGGCACGTAAAGCTTTGCTGCTGTCAGCGATGACACGACACATGACACAGCTCACGCTCTTCTAGCCATAGAGGCCATAGAAGAGTATGTTGATGAACATTACTCAGTTTTTTCTGAAATAATTTTTGTATCAGACGGAGCGGCAGCGCATTTCAAGAATCGCTTCCAATTGCCTGTCTCGTTTGCAGAGTTTTCATTGGAAAAAAAACTCAAGTGTCTCTCTTCTCATGTGTGGTTACATCCACGCAAGGCACGTAAAGCTTTGCCGTTGTCAGCGATGACACGACACATGACACAGCTCACGCTCTTCTAGCCATAGAGGCCATAGAAGAGTATGTTGATGAACATTACTCAGTCTTTTCTGAAATAATTTTTGTATCAGACGGAGCGGCAGCGCATTTCAAGAATCGCTTCCAATTGCCTGTCTCGTTTGCAGAGTTTTCATTGGAAAAAAACTCAAGTGTCTCTCTTCTCATGTGTGGTTACATCCACGCAAGGCACGTAAAGCTTTGCCGTTGTCAGCGATGACACGACACATGACACAGCTCACGCTCTTCTAGCCATAGAGGCCATAGAAGAGTATGTTGATGAACATTACTCAGCCTCTTTTCTGAAATAATTTTTGTATCAGACGGAGCGGCAGCGCATTTCAAGAATCGCTTCCAATTGCCTGTCTCGTTTGCAGAGTTTTCATTGGAAAAAAACTCAAGTGTCTCTCTTCTCATGTGTGGTTACATCCACGCAAGGCACGTAAAGCTTTGCTGTTGTCAGCGATGACACGACACATGACACAGCTCACGCTCTTCTAGCCATAGAGGCCATAGAAGAGTATGTTGATGAACATTACTCAGTCTTTTCTGAAATAATTTTTGTATCAGGACGGAGCGGCAGCGCATTTCAAGAATCGCTTCCAATTGCCTGTCTCGCTTGCAGAGTTTTCATTGGAAAAAAACTCAAGTGTCTCTCTTCTCCTTGTGGTTACATCCACGGCAAGGCGCGTAAAGCTTTCGCCCGTTGTCAGCGATGACACGTGACACACGACACAGCTCACGCTCTTCTAGCCATAGAGGCCATAGAAGAGTATGTTGATGAACATCACTCAGTCTTTTCTGAAATAATTCTTTGTATCAGACGTCCGAGCGGCAGCGCATTTCAAGAATCGCTACCAGTTGCCTGTCTCGCTTTGCAGAGTTTTCATTGGAAAAAAGCTCAAGTGTCTCTCTTCTCATGTGTGGTTACATCCACGCAAGGCACGTAAAGCTTTGCCGTTGTCAGCGATGACACGACACATGACACAGCTCACGCTCTTCTAGCCATAGAGGCCAGTAGAAGAGCATGTTGATGAACATTACTCAGTCTTCTTTCTGAAATAATTTTTGTATCAGACGGAGCGGCAGCGCATTTCAAGAATCGCTTCCAATTGCCTGTCTCGTTTGCAGAGTTTTCATTGGAAAAAAACTCAAGTGTCTCTCTTCTCAGCGTGTGGTTACATCCACGCAAGGCACGTAAAGCTTCGCCGCTGTCAGCGATGACACGACACATGACACAGCTCACGCTCCTCTAGCCATGGAGGCCATAGAAGAGTATGTTGATGAACATTACTCAGTCTTTTCTGAAATAATTTTGGTATCAGACGGAGCGGCAGCGCATTTCAAGAATCGCTTCCAATTGCCTGTCTCGCTTGGCAGAGTTTTCATTGGAAAACAACTCAAGTGTCTCTCTTCTCATGTGTGGTTACATCCACGCAAGGCACGTAAAGCTTTGCCGTTGTCAGCGATGACACGACACATGACACAGCTCACGCTCTTCTAGCCATAGAGGCCATAGAAGAGTATGTTGATGAACATTACTCAGTCTTTTCTGGAGCAGTTTTTGTATCAGACAGGCAGCCTTCAAGAATCGCTTCCAATTGCCTGTCTCGCTTGGCAGAGTTTTCATTGGAAACAAACTCAAGTGTCTCTCTTCTCATGTGTGGTTACATCCACGCAAGGCACGTAAAGCTTTGCCGTTGTCAGCGATCACACGACACATGACACAGCTCACGCTCTTCTAGCCATAGAGGCCATAGAAGAGTATGTTGATGAACATTACTCAGTCTTTTCTGAAATAATTTGTGTATCAGACGGAGCGGCAGCGCATTTCAAAATCGCTTCCAATTGCCTGTCTCGTTTCAGAGTTTCATTGGAAAAAAACTAAAGTGTCTCTCTTCATGTGTGGTTACATCCACGCAAAGTAAACTTTTCCGTTGTCAGCGATGACACGACACATACACAGTCACGCTCTTCTAGCCATAGAGGCCATGAAATATGTTGATGAACATTACTCAGTCTTTTCTGAAATAATTTTTGTATCAGACGGGCGGCAGCGCATTTCAAAATCGCTTAATTGCCTGTCTCTGCAAGCATTGAAAAAAACTCAAGTGTCTCTTCTCATGTGTGGTTACATCCAAGTGGCTTGCGTTGTCAGCGTGACACGACATGACACGTCACGCTCTTCTAGCCATAAGCCAGAAGGTATGTTGATGAACATTACTCAGTCTTTCTGAAATAATTTTTGTATCAGACGGAGCGGCTTTCAGAATCTTCATTGCCTGTCTCGTTTGCAGAGTTTCTGGAAAAAAACTCAAGTGTCTCTCTTCATGTGGTTACATCCGCAAGGTACGTAAACTTTGCCGTTGTCAGCGATGAGACATGACACTCACGCTCTTCGCCATAGGGCCATGAAATATGTTGAGAACATTAGTCAGTCTTTTCTGAAATAATTTTTGTATCAGACGGAGCGGCAGCGCATTTCAAGAATCGCTTATGCCTGTCTCGTTTGCAGAGTTTCATTGGAAAAAAACTCAGTGTCTCTCTTCTCTGTGTGGTACATCAAGGCGTACTTGCCGTTGTCAGCGATGACGACCATGACAGCTCTCTTCTACCATAGAGGCCATAGAAGATATGTTGATGAACATTACTCAGTCTTTCTGAAATAATTTTTGTATCCGGAGCTGTCAGCGATGACACGACACATGACACATCCGCTCTTCTAGCCATAGAGGCCATAGAAGGTATGTTAACATTACTCAGTCTTTTCTGAAATTTTTGTATCAGACGGAGCGGCAGCCACAAATCTTCCAATTGCCTGTCTTGCAGAGTTTTCATTGAAAAACTCAAGTGTCTCTCTTCTCATGCTCCCGCAAGGCACGTACTTTGCCGTTGTCAGCGATGACACGACACATGACAGCTCACGCTCTTCTAGCCATAGAGGCCTAGAAGTATGTTGATGAACATTACTCAGTCTTTTCTGAAATATTTGTATCAGACGGAGCGGCAGCGCATTTCAAGAATCGCTTCCAATTGCCTGTCTGG
>JAZHYW010047626.1:0-23549 GCA_037355805.1 Ixodes ricinus | reverse complement strand
TTAGATGGCGTCAGCAGTGATGGAAGCAGCATTTGATCCTTTTGTAGCAGGTTCTGGAGCATTCAAAACACTGGTTTGGAGCAGCCGCTGACGCATTTGGAGCAGATGCCAACATCTGATAGTGCATTGATTGAAAATTAAAAAAAGAAGTGATTGCATTTATAAATTTGTCTGTGATAATGATTGACAGCTCGTCTCTGATACTGGAGCATATTACTTATCACAGTTTGTAATAAAAATAAATAAACAGCAAAAAAAAAACACAGCCTTTAAAAAAAAATAAAATAAGGCTTTGGTCAGAGCGGAGTCCGTATAAAGTGGGTACCAAAAATGGTTGAAAATAAATCATTCATAGCCCAAACCTTCAGTTGCGATAAGCCTCCCTCTCATCCTCGTTTTACACTCGGTAGTTTAATTGGTTCGTAAATATAATTTCTGCAAAATGCCTGCAAAAACCAACATATCGGCTACACCAATAGAAGACGCGTCCCCCACAGTTTTATGAACCTGCCAAACTCAAGACTCTAATATCATAAACTACAAAACCAACCACTGACAAATATTATGAGCCTACACTTGTACTTAAAATGTGACACTGCTTTTCGGCGGTGTTGGAACCAGAGTTAAATCAAAGTTCGCTGCTCGTTCATTCGGCAGCTGCACAAGAACTACCGTATTTATTCAGGAATAGAGACCCATGGCTTTGTTTTTTCTTATCTTTTTTTCTCGGCTGTTTCCTTTTTTTTAAAACAATTATTAGAGATTAATCTGCAATGAAGACAAAGAAGGTCGATCTGTAATAATCCTGAGAATGAATTCATTGCCCATTGCACTAACGCTCCAACAAGTAAGTCGCTGCTCCTAGAACTCCGGTGCAAAGCGGTGAAGCCCGACGGATGCACGCTCATGTGTGGTGGGATGTAGTGAAGGTTGACAGGAGCGGCACAAGTGCCGCGGTACTTTGTACTCACGGCACGAAGGCTATGCGATTAGACATGATAATCGAGTGATTTCATTGGGGAGTACAACATCCTGGTTCTCTCTTATCAGAGTATACCACCAGCCAACTAATTTGCAAAGTTTTCTGGAGACTTTTAGTTCCTAACATCGCAGAAATCCTCTGGTAGTTTAGACGATGTCGGCGATCAACTGGCCAGCGCATCAACCGGCCAGAGCGATGCACAAACAATCCCTATACTTCGTTTCACCTGAAGTCTACGCTACAGCCGACTTTACGAGCCAATGGGACCAATCAAACAGCATAAAAGCGCGACATCATGACATTCGTCTCCCTGTGCGTGTTTTTTCATCGGCTAAACCAATCGGGTGCAGTGAATGCCCCGTGACTCGCGCTTTTAGTATGTGTGCGAGGTTGTATGCGTGCGAGCTGTGAATCGTGCTCAGGCCTAAGCTGAAACAAATTTTATGTCCAGTAGCGACGCCGTGAAATATTTTCGTACCATTTTTCTTTCCTTCTACTTTTCGAAATATTAGAGCCCGACCAATATTAAATTATTTTTAACTTTTGCTTTAAGCCCATTCTGGCGCAGGTATGGCGCAAGTCTGAGCGAAAATGGCGCCTTGGCGCGAGATGTAGCAGACTTTCGTTCATGGCGCAATTTGGCGCAAATGGCGCAGCACTTCCATCACTGCGTCAGACTTCAATACGTTCTAATCCTGTTCTCATTTTCGTCGTTTTCCTTTTATTCCCCTAACTTACCAGCACGCTCCCATTAATCGAGGGCACGTACTCGTTGCAGTATATGGCAGCATGTCAGACATAAGCATCCTATAAGCACGCTGTAGGACGCTTATTTGTACGCGCAAAGCTGTAGAGACCAAAGTAGGACATATGCAGTTTGGAGCAGGGTTGAGAACTTGAGTATAAAACCAAAGATGATTTAAATCGCACGCGTTTTACAATAGTTACTTAAATCAAACTCTTTCCGCAAAAATAATCATAAAAAATTTTTTCTTTTTACTTACCGTTTATTATTTAACGATTTCTGAGGGCCTTTGTTTTGTATTTAAATTAAATAATCATCAAGCAATAAATGTTATGACTTCAGAACACGAGCGAAAGGCGGTGCTTTTGTGAGGAAATCAGAACGTTGGGCTTTTTTCTACCTTCCACTTTGTTGCTCAGTTACGTAATGTCCTATTGAAAGCAAATCATAACGCAAAATCGAAAGTAAATCAAGCTTTTTGTTCTAACATGGTAGGGCTTACAATAATAAAACGTTGTTAATTAGATTGTACTGTAAGTTTACAGTAATTCTTTCTTCCGCGTTTTTTCAGCGATCGGAGGGTTGACCAATCAATCTGCCACGATTAAAAATACATCCGTAATAAAGAATCACTCTTTCCTAGCTACATTGATTTAAATCAAATTAATCATCAGATTTTAATATGTCTCGATTTCTCCGTGCTCGCGCGGTGAATTTGAAAGGACGGAATGTTATAGAAACACGAAGTAACAAAAGAGGTGGATTGCACGGCAAACGAGAATATTGGCGCTTAGCGACCAGCTATGGCAGGCGCCATTTTCCGAAACACATTTCGGCGGCGCAAAATGTGTTCCGAAGCAAAGAAATGTGGTTCGGAGAACGGTCGCTGCCGTGACGTGGCGTTGAGCGCCAAGATGCTTCGAACCTTTTTCCGTCGCCCATTTTGGTGACCTATGGCTCTTTTGCAGAGATACGTCTCCAGTATAGAAAGTGCTATAATAAAATCGGCACTAAAAAAAAAATATAGCACAAAAGATTGACAGCAGGAGCGGGAAAATAGCAACATGCGACGCTGCCATGTCGCGAAGGCACAGAAGGCAACGATACCACCATATAATAACTAAGTTGGGAAACTGGCATAGGAGCCTGCTTCGAAGAAGTGGTACTCGGAGAACCGAACTAAACGCGATCGCAACGCCACCATTTCTCCCGCAACGGCCACTCCGGGAACTGCACGACTGCATGTTTCGATTTAGGTCAAGTCGCGCAAGGGCCGCTGGCGCCATCTCCGCTAAAGGGCGGCGCTGTAATCGTATCCAGTTTGGTCCCGGTGGACGCGAGCGGCCCAGGTTTCAAGGGTGAGTTTTCCAACTGAGTAGTTTTAGTAAATTTGACAGAGGGCAAAGCCCAGTGTCGAGCCGCTCCAATCTTTTCCGCTCTATTTGAGCAACTGCAGCGCAGAGGCGACTGCAGCGCAGGGGCGCCCCGCCCCTAAGCCCCCACAATGGACAACTTTGCGTTATGAACAGAGATGACATGAGACAAGTGCGTGTGTGTGTGTGCGTGTGCGTGTGTGTGTGCGTGTGTGTGTGTGTGTGTGTGTGTGTGTGTGGTGTGCGTGCGTGCGTGCGTGCGTGCGTGCGTGCGTGCGTGCGTGCGTGCGTGCGTGCGTGCGTGCGTGCGTGCGTGCGTGCGTAGGAAAGGGGGTATGCGAGGGAAAACAGCGAGCGTGCGTGCGGGTGCGCAAGCTGCGTGAATGGCGTAAGAGAGAGACAGACAGAGAGGAGAGAGAGAGAAAGAACTGCAGGCCTGTTACCATTATGCCGTACCTCATATGTAAAACCTGCCCTTAGATCTGCGCTGCACTCCCGAACAGTGCCACCGCGTATAACTGCTCATTATTCCTGTTATGCGTTTAACTTGCTAGTATAAAAAAAAAAAAAATCTTTTACCGATGATTAATTTACTATACAGTGCAGTTTCGTTTGCAGTTGCTAGCGACACAGTTGCCGTAAGCAAATGCTAACGGTAGCTGCACGTGGCCTGAAGAATAGCTAACAAAATAAAATCCGTTACCTCTGCCGTTCCGTCCATCGTGTAACGATTTCCTGTCGAATTTTAATAAACGGGAAGCAACGGCGAAAGCGTATCGTAACTCTCGCTCCAACTTCTTTTAGTTGGCTGGATGCCGATAAGGAGGCGTCCATTGTCTCGAAACATGCCGGAGGAGCAGCAGACAATGTGCACGGAAACAGGACCGCGTTTTGTAGACAGCGCGGAGAACGGAGTCCAGAAAAGATGTCGGACACCTTACTCCACAACGATGAACGAGAAGCCCCGACACCTCTTTTGTTATTAAGGCCAATAATGTGAGCAGAATCAAGACCTGCCAAAACCTACTAACTACAGTATCTATACCTTTGCGTAGAAAAATATATATATTATAGAAGTCCTTCTTGGATGCTGCTGACTGGCATCCAGAGCTTTTAGTGAACACTGAAAGTGCCCTCTGGCCGAAGGAACCGTAGCCATTCTTTGACGCTGCTGAAAAAGTAGATGCCGCACTTTTCTTTTCTTGACAATACAAAGAAAAAATGTTGTTCAACATTCTCATTATAGTGATCGCAATCAATGACGACACATCTTGGCAAATAAACTGGCACTGGAAGCAACAATGTGCTTGTTATTTAAGTGGATTATCCTGATCGTTATAGGTACTTCGAATTTTATTTGTCGACAGGATTACTGTAACCGATTACAATTACAATTACTATATTGAAAAATGTAACTGATTACAGTAATCAATTACTGCATCACAAAGGTAATTGAAAATTAGGCAGAAAGTAATTGATTACTTTTCACGTTACTTTTTAACTTTTTATTACGAAATCAAAAATCCATACATACGTTCAACAAAATAACAATTGTTTTTAATGCACACCTTGTTAAGCTTTAACAGCAGTTGTCGTTCGATGTTCTTGTCAGTCATCTTCCCACGTTTCCTGGTGAAGGTAACTGTCGCGACGCTGAAGACCCTCTCGACGGATGCGCTTGAGGGAGGAGGCGGTGTTGTAGCGCACAAACACTTCGACGGACGCTTCCGAGTTCTTGGTACGAGTCGTGGCAAACCCGGATCGTAACAACCCGTACACAGGAAACGAAGCCCTTTCGCCAGTTCGACAGTCAAAACGTCGATGAGCGCGTTGACATTCCAATCCTTCTGGTATCTTGGTATCTTTTTTTAGTTGTTTAGGGGCCAAAAAAAGTGTCCAACGTTGGTGCAACATAGACGAGTGACGCACGGGCAGGCAGAGCGATTTTTTTTACGTAAAGAAACTCAACCCAATACCTTTAGCTCCTTCGGAAACATATATTTGATTACTTGTAATTGATTACAGAAAGATAGTCATTAAATTACAGCGAACGTTACCGCAGAAAAAACGTAATTGAAGCGTTAAAAAGTTACAATAAAATGTAATTGATTACAAGTACTCAGTTACTTGTAACTCGTTATGTGCAAGTCTGCCATTACGTTAGCGTATGGGTATCGATGTTGAAAAAATAAATGGCTTGCGTTGCTTCCCTTCCCTTCTTCTTCTCCTCCTCCTCCTCCTCCCCGGCCTCCTCCTCCTCCTCCTCCCTTTTTTTTGTCAATGTATGGCTCTTGGGAACTATTCTGGGAAAATCAACGAACGGGGAAGTAGTTAACTATCTCCATTAGAGTAGTCGACTCGGTGCGAGTACAACAAAAAGCCTTATGTTAAAGACTTTTTTACGGGTGTTAGCATAGCGCGGAATAGACCGTTAAGGATATATGTGGCGCCCCCACCGTATGCTTCACGCGTTGTGACGTACTGATGTACGGCAAGTGAGATTATCCAGGAGTCAAGGACGAAGTTGACGTTGGTTTAAAATGTTGTGGTTTAAGAACACGGGGAAGTCGCTTTATTTTTTTAGCGTTCTGAGCTCCTAATGATAAGAGAAAATGATCCGCGTCGCTACCAGAGTATACGAAGCGTACGAGCCGGCACAAGCGTACATCGGAGCAGCCCCACAATTCCCATTCGCCGCGAATTTTCCGGATGGGTCTACTCAACCGAGGAACGAGACCGGTTAGTTGACGCACGCACCCACAGATGACGCCAGGTGCTTTCGCCGGCAAGAAAAAACGGCCTCAAGTCCCCGAGGCCCGAGAGAGCTGCCCCTGAGGCTGGGGGAAAAAGTCAAGGGGTCCTCAAGTAAAGTATCCACGGACGTTATCCTCAAGGTGACAATAGCGCCATCTGTGGGCCTGTGCTGTGGTCTGTGGTACGTCATTTCCGCAGCTCGTCAAACTCTGACGCCAAAGAAAAAAAGAAGGGTATCGCCGCCAATAGCACGTTACCAAGGCTACCAAAGAAAGCTCAGCGTTGACGTAGCGTTTTCTCTAAACTATGGATGGATGGATAAATGTTAATGGCTATACCCTTTGTAACGGGCGGTAGCTTGCGCCACCTAGCCTAAGTCTAAAAAGACAAACATACGAGAAGGTAAAATGCCTCAATATTGCTGGCTGCGTTTTACTCGAAGGATACAACTAGTTACGAGTGGATAAACATCATTCCCTTCTCACGCGAAAAATCTAACCATAAAAAAATATCTTAGGAATAATGTTTTCCGTCGTATTTTACTTTATTTCTTTCTTCTTGTTTTTTGTGTTACGCATTTGTTTGTTTGAATTGATGCAAACGAAGTAGGCAGTCTGGTCTTCCCATTCGTGATAGCTCTTTTCTTTTAATCACTTCAGCCGGCGCTAGTGGAGGAAAACATTGTTGTTGTTGTTGTTGTTGTGTGTTGTTGGCGTCCAAAAGAAAGGAAAGGAGAGGGACCGGACAATAGAGGAAAAGGCAGCCGTTGAATCACGGAATTCGCACCAGACAGACAACACTTTCAAAAGAGAATGACCTAGGAAATAAGAAAAAAAGAGCGGCGGTTTAAGAGTATTCGTGAGACATGAACCGGAAGTCTAGCGGGGAAACTCCACACACCAGATGTAAACAAACCAGCGAGGTGGTCGAAGCGGACGGGAAGAACTCGAATGGGAACCTCCGGAAGCCCCAGGGTGGCGCCGTTGCGCTAAGGGACTGGCCGCACATACAAAAAAAGAGACTGGTACGGCGGGCTACTATACTCCGTTCCATACTCAGTATTAGGGCTGGGAGTCGATTAAAAGTTTAACCCGATTAATTGCCAGACTTTAATCGAATAATTATTCGAATAATCGGTCGCGTTTATTTCTATGCTTAAAAAACCCCAAACGTTTCTTCTTTTTTTTAGCAGTTTGGTTGAAGCACGCGCGTCAAAAAAAAAAAATACGTGAAATTTTTTTAGAGCAGTATTGACGGCGAGAGATTTATCTGAAATTCTGCGCGCCAAGTCCATGACGTCGCGGACTGGTCATTCGCTCTTCCCACCTCAACCAGAGCCTTTTATACTGGGAGAGTTCGGCGGTTTATTGATCCAGCCGCCAGTCTGGCAACACTGATCAAACAGTCTGGCAACTGTGCGCATCGCGTTCCGAGTTTCGTTGTCCGCCATGATGTGCCTTGCCGTCTCGAGCAGTGTTGCCGTATCGTGGGAAATTTCCCATATTGCGGGAAAAAGCATGACAGCTAGGCAAAAAGGGAAACCAGAATTTAAACACATGTAAAACGTGGGAAATATTTTTTAATAAAAATCTAAACAGGAATTTTGTAATTTTCTTATTTGCATCGAACAAGAGAAAGGAAGTGGCACTAGCTACTCAGACAGTTTGCTGTTTTTAAGAGCCAATCTAATTCATCACGACTTACATCATGTGCGTGCTGCCAGCCTGCCGGTACAGTACTGCCGGTTTGCGCGCTTTAGTCACCCCTAGCTACGCAAACACGTCCTCTCTCAGTGCGATAGATCATGGATTGCACAGTGGGTGGGTTCTCTTTTCACATCACGAAAACGAGCAGCCGATTTTAGTTTAGTTAATAGCCTGCTTGCCTTCATTTAGTTCCCCTGGTTCATTCAACCAAGGTATAATGCGGAAAAGAACTTCTACATCTCGTAAGTTATGCGATGCAAACTTCTACAAAACAAAAACATACGGGAGGTGTTTTTTGCATTTAACCGTACTTGGCGTCATGCGCAACTTAAAAACGACTTCTGTCACTAGAATGGTGTTGTGGGGACAAAAAGGGAATTTTCGCCGCTCGACAAGAGAAAAACTGAAGTGGCAGTGCGGCAACACTGGTCTCGAGCCGGCAGCCGCCCCACTAGCGTGGAGCGAGAGACGACGGTGAAAATGTTCGTTCTGCTGCTCTGGGGTGCTGTAGTGCCGTTGGGTGGTCGAACCGCGCGAAAAAAAGGGTTCAGGATGTACCGGTTCCCGGAAGGAAAAGAAAACCGCAGAAGGCACAAGATCCGGGAGGCCAAAACGAAGAGGGCTAGTAAGTGGAAGCCGACTTCGAGTTCTCGATTGTGCGAGGTAATTTTACAATTAAATTATTTTGTGCGTTAAACGCGTTTTATTTTGACTAAAACTGTGCAGCGACTTGGTGTGGCAGCGTCAGGTATGTAGAGTGTCCGTTGATCACGAAGCCGTTTCCTGTCTAGCGAGACTTGATAATTGCGAGCGGCCTAGCTTGCAAATTTTGAACTGTGTATACTGCATTTCAGTGTAAGCGCGAGCGGAGCCGATCGCTGCAAGCGCGTGCACGTCGCGCTGAACGACGCGTGAACTCTACGAGTGCACGCGCTCCGTCGGCGCGTTCAAAGCATGCAGCTCGCTCTCGTAGCTTCGGCCTCGCAGCTCAGCTTCGCCGTTTCGCAAGCGCTTTTGTTTCGCTAGCGATACCTTTATTTTGATATTTTTTTGAATGCGCGTAACAAATACTTACTTGTCATGCCTTTTTTTTTTAGGTGCACTTCATAGACAGTGAGTTCGAAAGAGGGTTTGTCGCGATCGCAAAAAGCTCAGGCACCACGCAATGACGACGCTGTTCCTTCACAGCAAACCAAACAATGTCAGAAAACCCCCAAAAGACCGGCAGGTGAAGAAGCACGGCGGAAAATCACGATCGGTCCGCCGTATTCCGTACAACGGTGCACCAACCTTGTGATGTGGTAAACAGTCGGAGAGCGATCCAGACAATCAAACTTGCCCACTGGAAAATGCGCACTAGGCCGCTGAGCTGTGTCGGACGTCGGGCGTTTTTGAGCGATTCCCCATTTATAAATGAGTGCCGTTCGTAAATGGGCGGTTTCTTTGCTAATTCTTACATGAATAAAGCACCGAATCACGAAATGCTTGTTTTCCGACTCTCTCCTTACGCCAACAAAAGCGCGAACGGCAAAACCTACACGCGTATACATCGCACGTCAATGGGGACCCACTTGCCGGGAGGCACATCATGGCGGAAGCGGAGCCCGCTGAATCTGCTAAACCTAGCGGGCCGTAAGCCCTCCCACCCGCCGAACTCTCCCAGTATAAAAAGGCTCTTGGTGGAACGTAGTCTCAGCTTTCTCACTCGCCAGATCTCGCTCCGTAGATTGTGAATTGGCTCTCCCGTCGGGCTTTGCGGGAAGCTAGACGCTCCAGATTTCTCGTAGTGCAGCTAATGAGAACAAGTAGCTCCAAACGTAAATTCATATTGTGTTCAGCCGCAACGTCACATCCTGTTGTATATTATCTAAATGAATGCGCCAGTGTTGCCTGTTTTTGTGCACAGATTATGTTATTGCTGAAGCGGAACACGTTTTTGTGATTGTACGGATGATAAATGAGTGATCAAATTGTCTTCTCCTTTTTGCGTTTATTTTGCACATGAGATGTCTATTTAAAACAATAGTTACTATCATTTACTTTTGCTTTTTGGCACAATTTGAAAGAAAAATGGGAATGATTTTTGTTTGGAATCGGCAACGTGACTAATTTTAATTTAAAGTAACAGCCAACTAATCTGATAGACGACCATAAAATATTAACGAAATGCTTCAGTTGTAAGCCATTTGGGATGAGAAAGAAGCGTGTGCGAACGTTAGTCAAAAAGTTAAAGCCTCACCAGCAACGTTGTTTCTTCTAACGCGTTACTCCCAACTCTGCTAGCGAAGGATCGTGCCCTCTTCCTCTTCGGTTGAAACCACGTCCCCTGCCGACTCGGCCCCGAACGATTCTTTTTTAAATCTTTATTGACAGGCATTTACCTTTTACGTTTGAAACAATCGGGTATTTTCAACACAGATAAGCCAAGCTAATTCTCACCTAGATTGACTAGAAATATCTTAACTCGACAAGCTCGTTGGGAATCGGCAACCAATACGAGGACATCTTCCACAACCGTATGCACTTCTTCATTTTGAATGATGCCTATGAGCAAAGAAACGTTAAATACACTGTGCGAACGCATCGGCATTCCGCACTGCCACGCAACTCTGGCCAAAACCGTGTAATTTAAGAAACGTGGTTAAGTTCAGGTAAAGGAAGGTCCTTCTTTATCGTGCACTGCACAACACAGTAAAATATTAAGACCCTGCAACATAAAGTCCCGCAATAAAAAGAAACAGCAAAAAACATGTTATATAGACTTGGGCCATTTGAACGAGAAACGGCCCAGGCAGAAAAACGTACCTCTCTCGTGAAATCATGCTTGAACCAGGGAATGTTCTGAAGTTATGAAAATAATGTTTTCCCGTATGTGGGGACTGCAATTTAATTTATAAAAACTAAGAATACGGTTTCTACAGTCGAAATTAGCTTTCAATTTGTCGAATTGATCATTTACTGGAACCTCCACTTCGGGATCCAACCCTAATTTTGACGGAAACAAATAGAGACTGGTATCCATGGCTTTTCACGTAATATTGTTCGCGCTAGAAATTCTGACCTGGGAAAGCACGAAAAAGCCACAGGAAACCCGAAAATTAAGCTCGTCTTGATCGCTCTGATAGAACCTGGAAGCACAAAATGTCTCGGGCGTGTAGTATAAGTGTGTTATCATTTGCTTTGCTTGATTGCTGGGAGCTTTGCGTGGTTCCGCATGCGCTTCATACACGACACTCTTGTTTTCTCCGAGTTTACAAGATGATCAAGACAAGTTTAAATTTATTCAGGCGTGGAGTGCGTCATGAGCATGTTTTAATGAAACGTTTTCTATACTCTCTTAAAAATGCCCGCGTGTCTACTTACCCGTAAACCATTCAAAAATTCAATTTCTGCGTCCTACCAAATCAGATCATTGAACAATGAGGCGAAACATCCGTTTAAACCTAAAAATAAAGTCTGCCCTGCGACATTACGCAATGCAAAGCGTCATGCTTGCATTGCGTAATGTCGCAGCTCAAACTTCATTTTAGGTTTAAACGGATGTTTCGCCTCATTGTTCAATGATCTGATTTGTAGGATCGCAGAATTGCTCTTTGAATGTTTTGCGGGTAAGTAGACGCGCTGTTATTATTTTTAGAATGTAGGTTATGCTTTCTCCGTTGGTGCGTGTCGAGCATTGAATTCTTAGTGTTCCGGGATAGCGACGAACCCCTTGTGGTAAATTATGTAATCGCGGGGGAGAAGGTTATCGCGCTATTTACGCTATCCATTGACTTCTGTCTGACGTTGTGAAGTCATATGCCCGCTGCGCTATTCCTTGGAACATTATGAGCTAATAATCATTTGGGTTCCATGTTTTCGGAATAAATCGAAGAAATCAAATTTTACGGAAACAATGTTTGTCAAGTCGAATTTATCCGAAAAGTTCTAAATTTCGAGGCCATGGCGTCAAAATAAAAATCGAAAAAAAACGATATTTGACATATACGCGGAAGTTTTATAAAACCTCAGAATCGATCATCCTGAGGAGAGGCCGCTTTAGTTTCCTTTGAACTGTCGAACTACTGGCAAAAGGGGTTTACATTTTAGATCGTCAAGGTTCCTTCAGGACATTGGGGCAGGGCACCTCATGGGTCACAATCAAAGCCTTTGTTTAGGTTTATAGTCTTGACCATACAGGGCTTCTTGAGGAGAGAGTTGAGAAATATAACACTAGAATGCAAGATAACCGCGTATAAGTCATTAATTCGGCTTACATTAGAATACGCGAGCGTTGTTTGGGATCCTCACCAATCATATCTGTCTAACGGTTTAGATATAATTCAAACCTCTGGCTTACGATTTATCTTTTCCAATTATAGGCGCGCACAGAGCATGTCCAATTTGCTTATTCAATGAAAATTACAAAGTCTTGGAGTTTGACGGATTAGTGCGCGCTTAAAGTTCATACATCAACTTCATCATGGTCACCTTAAGATGATCGCTGATTATTATTTGAAAAACAAAAAACTCACAGTCACTCAAATCTAACTGACCACACTAAGATGATCAGACCGTATGTCAGCAATAATGACACGTTCAAGTATTCATTCTTCGTTCATAGCATTGAAGATTGGAACTTATAGCCGACGGAATTGATCACAATTGACGAAACGCAGTCGTTTGTGAATAGCTTGACTAAGCACTTTCAGAAAATTTTATAATCCACACTATCATTGATTTTACGTGTAGGATATCCTTAAAACCATTCACGTTTTTACTGTATTGGCATTTGTTGAATGTAATCTGATGAAAGCATATGTTTGTGTTACAGTACCCTTGTCGAATGAGATGAAACTGTGTTTACATTTCTGTGTCACTGCTTGATTGAAATTTTATATCATGCCATAATAATATACTATGTTCTCTGTCGTTATGTATTTATGTATTGTGTCAAATATAGTGTAACATGACAGGGCCTCAAAAAGGCACTGCAGAATTTCAAATAAATAAATAGTATTTGTGTCCCTTTTTAGACGAAGGAGAGCAGCTTTTTAGAACAGTGATAGCTATGAACCCGTACACATCAGTGGAGGCGGGAGGCAGCTGATGGTACCATCCTTCGCCAAAAATATGTCCAGAAGTTTGGTTATTTCGAAGTATTTACTGTTCTTGAGGCTATACTTCTTCGCAATATTTGTCATGATATAGTTCTTTCAAGGACGAAGAAAAGAATAAGACAATTAAAACTGGGACAATACAACACATCTTTCAGCTAGCAACGGACGAGTAAACGTGTCAAACCCTTCCCTCCCTCCTGACGAAAACCGAGGTTGAATTTTTAAAATCCGAAATAAACCCCCCTCTCTGACTTGCACTTCGCGTTTTATCTTCCCATCTCTCCCCTTCTCCTCCTTTCCCTCTTGGGTATAGTCGGCTGCCCGCTGTTGAAATTTTTACTCGTCCGTTGCTAGCTGAAAGATGTGTTGTATTGTCCCAGTTTTATTTGTTTTATTCTTTCTTCGTCCTTGAACTGAACCAACACGCTCTTCTCCCAAGCATAGTTCCTTGCCAATGGCGAAGCCCAATGCCAAATGCAGGTGCAGAAATATCATTCGATACAGGTGAGTCCTTATTAATTTAGGATACATTTACATCCGCACTAAAAGTTTAACATTCAATTCTAAAAATTGAAAACAACAAATTTAAACTACGAATTTAAAAAAAATGAGAATATAAAATAAAAGCAAACTTCTACAAACTCTCACTTTCAGCATAAAATAAGCTCTGAAAAACACCTACCGAGTTTTACGAGGGTTGAACTCCGAAAACACGCAAGCCTAGTAAAGATCCACTCCGTGATGTGGTGAGTTCACGTGTAAAGTTACCCTTCCTCAATCGAGAGCGAGCGCGCGCGCCATGCCAGCCTGCGAGAGTAAATGTACGGGACTAAGTATGATTATATTAGGCATGTTGGACTCAGAATAATCATATTAACACATTCTGTGTAAATATGTATTTTGGCTTCCAGTAGCCCATCAGTCTGTTTCATACAATAAGGGTGCAACGACGTGCGATTTAGATATTTCATGAGACGATTCCTTGAAGCAGTGCTGATAGGTTTCGAAGAAGAACGCGGACTCAAAAATCTGTAGGCGCCGACAACACGTTTTCAACAAAGTCCTCACGTGTCCAGTTGGAGCACAGCTCCTAAACAAAACGATGAAACCTCTGAAACAAACCTGAGAATTGAATTTGAAGAACAGTGCGTAAAAATAAATCGTTCGAAAAGCGCACGAAGTCGCCTCGGCAGCTACGAGGCGAGCGCATACCCTACGAAATCGGATCCCCCCGGTGGCGGGTTCAAATGCTGGGCAGAGGTACCCGCAATCTGACGGATGCCTGCAACATGTCTCCATCAGAATGCCTTTGTCAGATTGCCAGATTGCAACGGTGCCTTCTCCGCGATGGGAAAGCCACCGGTGTAGCCGTGATTTCTGTTTAACCTCAATGGATTCCCAGGTGGTAACAATTATTCCTTAGAACTTCGCTGGGGCGTGCGAGATGCCCGTGGTTGGTTTGTTACACGCAAGCCCCCAAAGTTAACTTTGACTGCACAAGAAATAATTGCTTATAACTATACAATTAAAATATGTCATAAAAATTGTCTGTCTCCTCAGTGTATTCCAAAGGAGCTCCAAATGCACGATATTTAAGGTCCCTTTGGCCTCGCTAGAACCGTTGGCTGTTCTAGCTGGGCCTCTGTTTGCGTGTGCACGTCTTGTAGGCACCACAATTGCGAACAAACTTTGTCAGACAAATTAAATTGAAAAAAAATATTATTACACAAAATAAAAAGAAGCACTCCAAGGTGGAAATTAAAGTTAAGTCGCTCGAAAAAAACAATGAAGTGCAGAAACCGAAGTTGCGTTAACTGACAGAGAAAGACAAGAGAACAGGCTTCAATTTGGTATCCCAGAAGCAAACGGTGGAGACAATCTCAGATCTGGAGAAAGAACGTGATAGGCGATATCTTCCACAAGCAACTTGGCATGGTCGTGACGTTTGTTGAAAAGATCCACCGCCTCGGATCGAAACTGACGTGAAATCAAGTCAGAGCTTCGTCATTCTCCACGTATTGAACTACAAAGAAAGTCAAAGCCAATATTCCAGAACCCAGTTAGCGTATCTGATGATTATTCAGAAGAGACGCTGAAGAGAGAGGCGGCAACTCGGACAGCCTGGCACAACACAAAATGTATGACGGATACAGACCGCGTCTCCGGTATTTATGATAATCGTTTTCATAAATACGTGGCTTACGTACAGGATTCTGCAACGAACACTCGAGTGCAGCAGAGCGCACGCGTCGAACCAATGGCTTCTCAATTTAGTTTATATAAGAGAAAGGTGTACGCCTAATAACAATAAACGCAAAAAGCATACTAAACACAGCATAGGAATCGGAGTGTATATTTATTCAGCACGATCCTCGTGTGATTATTATTCCCTAAGCTTGGCTAAAGAGTGATGTCGCCGACTTCAAAGTTTTCCGCAGGAACTATAGCGTACTCCGAAATAATAGAGGACTATAAAATAAAGCGTAGCAATGATTGAAAAAAAAAAAAACTTCTAAAGGCAGAGGCACTTGCCCGGTATTGATGACCACCAGAGCGTATATGGTGCAAGCTGCTCCTGATGGCATGGTTTTCTCCGACTGTCGAACTGAAATTTTTATTGGTTCGGTTTCACGGCTTTCGGTTCAGTTCCGATTTATTCCGGGGAGCAAAAATGATGGTTCGGAACCACGTTCGAACAAGTTCAAACCAGTTCGCAGCGCTATATCGAGAATATATTTTCCGCGTTGTTTTGGCAATAGACACTATTTCAACCGCGAAACGAGTATCTACGTATATAGCTTTTTATCATTCATACAATCCACATTTATTTTCAGGTGCGAAAAATAAAAACTATGTTATCTAATTTAGCTTGAAACAGTAAACCAAGAGCTAGATTACCAATTAACATACTCGATGTCATGTTTATACGACTCAACATATATTTGTTTACCCCAGTCGCATATATTTTACCTGAATCGAAAGGCTATCCGTCAGGTCGCCTGCAATCAGTGTTGTAGGCGTTACCGAAAAAAGGTAACGAAATACGTTACTCGTTACTTGCAAATAAAAGGAACGCGTTACCGACCTACGTTACCTCAAAATAAAAGTAAGCGCGTTACCGTTACCGTTACCGATAAAAAGTAACGCACGTTGCTATTGCGTTACTTTTTTAAATATTGAATTAACACGGTCTTACATGTTTTGACTGTGTACATGTGTGCATAAGCGCCATATTTCAAGAAACATTATGTTCATGCAGAAAGTGAACATAATTACTTTATGTTTTTTACGGTTTCACCTAAATGCCACACGAAGAAAAAACGCAAAGAAAAGCACAGAAATCCCACAAAATGTTACATGGCTTGGCGCCTAAAAACACGAAACAAAGATTGAGATGTCATTTTTGTTAAGCTCTTGGATGAAGAAGTAACGAGTAACGTAACTACGTTACATCTCACCAGAAATAAGTAACGTAAGTACGTTACACGTTACTGTTCTGAAAAAGTGCCGAGTACGTTACTACGTTACCAGAAAAAGTAACGCGTGGCCGGTAATGCCATTACTCGTGAAGCGTTTCCGTCAACATGACAAAAATACCCTGCATTGATACAACTTTGCTTCGCAGTATTAAAAGTAGAATCCTAGTTGCTCTCTTGAACTTGGAAATTAATTAAGTGCAGGGGCTCGTCTCGCCAAATGCTATCGTGAAATCTAGCTTACGAAATACGTTTCACAACATATATGATAAAATGGCTGGCGAGTTAGATCAATGATATTATCAAAATGTCTGGAAAGTTTTAGGACAAGCCCTTTCAGTCTACCTAAACACTGAGTGGCAATTCGCCTTGTTTTCCCAAACAACATTGTTTACACTCAGCACCGTCATGCAGGAGAATAATCATGCAGGAAAGAGTGATATGAAAATTGTTCACGCTAATCTATACGTACATTCGTACTAGATCGAATCTAGCCTAATATAGCGCGTACTCAGGTGGATCATTTTCGACCTTGCTTGGCGTTTTGACCTTTGTTCTTGACAAGATACCGGTCAATTCAATTTTGCCAATATTCATCACCCTCCCTAACTTGTGATTTCTTGTAAAATAGAACGAAGTAGTATTTTATACTCTGCTCGACATTGCAACTATTCAATTGGTCACTTTTTGACGGTCTGCGTGCGCAATCGTCATAGTTTCGCCACGCGCCCCTGTGTACATATTAGTTTTGCCCAGCCCATAAGCACATAAAATTGTCGTTTATCTAACCTGCCTAGCTAGCTTACAGTGTTATAATTGTGTTTAGTGCTTTATATTTTTTTGTTCTATTACCACCCCCTTGTATAACGCCCCATGGGCCCTCAAGGAAAATAAATGAGGATGATGATGATCACATAAAAGAGGCAATAACAGACTTCTATATGCTTGAGAAGTTGAATATGTATCAAGAACGCATAGTTACTTAAATCAGCTTCAAAATCACTAATTTGTTTAAGAATCTGCCAAATCACATACAGACGTGCCAATCCAGAATAAAAACAGCGGACACGACTTGCTGAGCATACTTCAGATAATTTTGGGGTGCATTTACTTATGATTAGGGCTCCGTGTTTTCGGAGTTTGTTTTCGGGATATTCGGAGTGTGTTTTTCGGAGTTTATTTTTTATCCAAATTCGGTGTTTATTGAAGTTTTATTTTTCGTAAATATCCAATTTTCCTAAATTCGGAGATTAATTTCGCAGTGTTTCCTATTAAAAAATAATAACCGGATGCGAACGTATGCCAAGATAAAAATAAAACGCGCTTGTATCAATTAATATTTTCTTCAGTTGAATCTGGCGTTGGTGTCATTGGCAATACTAATTTGTCCCACGACATAAGTCTCACACAAGTGTGGCTTCGATAAACGTCGATACCTTAAAATCAATAAACTGCCATAGGTAGCCGCAAGGAAACTCGTAGTCATCCCATCAACCTATCCCGCGGCCGCGCGGTGGGTGGTTAGGGATGTAATAGAGAAGTTTCAACTGCCCCTCTTCCCAAATTTCACACAATCTCTATGGTCGATAGCTTTCACTGTTAGCCCCAGAAACATACCTTCTCCATTCTCTAAATCCCAAATCGAATGGCTCAAACTGTAAACCAAAGGCTGGCTTTTGCTGTGACACGAATGGTACCATGACCTGTTTCCCTGAACTAACCTTGACGAGACAAGCCGTAAGACCCCCTTTTGATAACGGTCCGAGGCTTGAAAGATAATTATGGTGTCATTTTCACAGGACCACCTATCCTGAGCTGCCCAAAAATGTTTAAAAAAAAATACTTTTTTTTTCTTTCTGGGGGGGGGGGGGGGCATGGGCACATAACAATTCGGAGTTCATTGGATAAATCCTAATTGACAAAAATGTTCCTGGCGGGTGTTTTTCTCGGATGATGTATATCTTTAAGGTGATCCACCCGTTACTCTTGTTGTCAAATCTTTAGGCAGTAATTAAATATTTTACTATCAAATATAAGTGACTATGATACTTACATAACCGCTTGAGACCTACACGGGAAGTTGATACTCGGAAAATATGCCAGCTCTTGAGTCTGCAGGAACGCAGTGTTGGCGGTAACGCGTTACAAGTAACGGCGTTACCGGTAACGCGTTCCTTTTTTGGTAACGTTGTAACGTACTCGTTACTTTTCCAAAGAAGTAACGGGTAACGTACTTACGTTACTTATTTTGAGTAACGTGTAACGAAATTACGTTACGTTACTTTACTTCCTAAAACTTAAAAAAATTAAATTTTAATTTTTTTTGTCTTTTTAAGTGCCCAGTCATAAATTCCTTAGTCAAAAAATGCCGCTGTCCTCCACTTTTCTTTGACGTCGGTGCTATTCAGATTTGACGTCACACGCCACCTGCCACTGGTTTTCTCCCGCGGCTCGTTGACCTCGCTACCGCCGTCGCCTCGGCTGGAAGGCCAAAGAGGTCCGGCTTCGGGTGGATTTGGGAGATTCCTGCGTCGAAGCCTGCGTTTCGCTTCCCGCTGGGAAAGAGAATGACACCTTCGTGTCATTCCCTTTCCCGTTTTCGGGACTTGAAAAACGGAGGAGGCCTTGAGCGATTGACCGACAGCCAACAGAGCGTGTGAGTGGCTCTCCGGACCCACGTGGACATGGACATATTTTAGCTATGGCGCTTACGCACATATCAAACGTCGAAACAGCAAATGTTTTAGTTCGTGAATAAAAAGTAACGCAACAGTAACGTGCGTTACTTTTTATCAGTAACGGTAACGGTAACGCGTTCCTTTTATTTTGAGGTAACGTAGGTCGGTAACGCGTTACTTTTATTTGCAAGTAACGAGTAACGTATTTAGTTACTTTTTTTCGGTAACGCCTACAACACTGCAGGAACGTGACTTTTTGTTCGCTGTTTGGCAGTGGGAAACACAGGGTCGTTGTGTATGCCAAAAAGGACTGTGTGCTCACCTAATGATGCGAAGGCAAATACACGAAATGTGCAGAAATAGAAGATAATAAATGGCATTCTTTACTGTTAGATTCATCACAACGCTTACTTAAACAAAATACAGAGAGCTGCATGAAAGGATATTCCAATTATACATAAGTAGCGCGAAGGAAGACTATATTTTCTAATGTGCCGAGAACGTGAGAGAGGAGGAGGCGAGAGCGCGCCGGGGACGTCAGAAGGCCGAGCTGTGATTCGAATGATTAGTGGGTAGACCTAAAGCCTTTGTCTCCGCTGCACTCGTCGAGACGCATAAGAACGCGGAACGCCGGTGCCCGGCGTTTGGCTTTCGCATGTCGAACGCGTTCGACGAGTGACAGTAGAGACAAGCGCAGCTAGCTTTACATCTACCCACTATATCATTCGAATCAGAGCTCGGCGTTCTGACGTCCCCGCGCGCTCACGCTCCTCCTCTCCTTCACACTATCGGCCGCATGTAAACAACTCCGCCTAGGAGACAAGGCCGTAGTGCTGACAGTTTTAGCGTCACCAGCGATAGGCCAACGCTGGATACAGATTGGAAACGAGTGTTGCGTCAGCGCTCGGCTTCGAGTCAAGTTTGAGCCGAACGTTGACGCAATCGTTGTGTCCAATCTGTGACCAGCGTTGGCCTTCTTCTGATGACGACATCTCTATCAACACTGGGAATTTTGTTATCTAGGGGGTTTTGATATAAATCATATTTGGACATCGGCTTGCACGAGCTCGACTCTTCGGAAAATACTGTCTCGGGAGGCTAATGTTGTATTCGGTTGTATGTGCACTTGTTTTGGGGCCTCACTTTACAACTATGTGCTTTATCAGTCATGCGCGCTCTAACATTTATTTAGGCGGCCGACTTTCATCGCGATAATATTATAGGGAGTATTCACTGGCAGCCATAGCGGTGTGCGCGAATGCTAAGCTGGGCGTGTGCTGACGGCCTGCTTCCACATTCCTTTTGCAATGTGCATTCTGTGCCATCAAGATTATCGAACTTAGCAGCCTAGTAATGTTAGCTTGTTTTGACCATGCGCTCTAAATATCGCCCTCAAATATGGCGTCCAGTGAGTACAGCCTGTATGTACTGCACAATTGTAAAATGTGGACATCATCTTCTGGTTGTCTTGAGAACATCGCATAACTTAACTGTTTAACATGGTTTCCCCGTGACATCATCGTGCCATATGCTGCTGGTTATTGCCATTTGTTCTATTGAGTAAATCAAAACCGGTGGTGCAAAATGCACGCTGGAGAAGGTTAGCGCTCCAGTGGAAGTCATGTATTCGAGAGACCAAAATTATTATCGCTTAATACAACGTCGTGAGGAACGGCACGAGCGCCTCGGCACCACGTAAACGCGCTTTCTGGCAGGAGTGATTTTGCAAACAAAGTTGCTACCGGGAACACGCTGTCTGGTCCGTGCCAAAGACGCAGAGCATAGTAGCATTTACAACACAGAATGTTTATAAAATCTCCTCCCCACCCGTTTTTCTTTTCTTTATTCGGTGCCCCTGAAGATAATTTTTCTTCCTATGGGACTCCCTCCACCGTTTGGGGGTGTCAATTCAACATTTATATTTGTGTCATTTCTTAACAGTAATCCTTCATTTATTTTATTTTGTATCCAAAAACTGTGAAGTTTGAACAAAATACGGAGGTGGTCAAAGCTTGGGGAAGAAATCGAGAACGACACTCCTGTGAGACTGAGCGGCTGCCAAGGTTCGGTTGTCCTTCTGAAGCCACAAGGATCAATCATTTCAGGTGTCCCTCCAGTAAACACTTACAGTTATATCTATCGTTGGATTAATAAGTCACATTTAGTATTTTCAATGCTTCATATTCTCGGGGACAACTCTTCGAGACAGTTCAGCAACGACGAAAACTTGTCGGGGCGCCTCAAAGGGCAACTCCGGTCCATACTTTCGATTTTGGGATTATGACTGTTTTTAGTGCAGTCAGCGTCCCTGAATTGCAAGGTGTAATTTTTTTCTCGTTATTGTGCGTAGTTTTAAAGATATCGACGCCTCAAAGTTTTGTTTGGGGCGCGGCCAACAAAACCGAAACTAGCCGCTCGAGGCCCCGGCAACACTGGAAATCAGCCGCTATGTGAACGTGACGTCAGGATCGTTCTCGTTCAACGAGTACGCAGGCCGAGCGGCACCTACCTCTGTTGCGCTAGCCGTCTAAAGATAGGAGGTAAGCTGATTTTGTTTTAATTCTGTATACGTGGTAGTTATCCAGCATATGTAGCAAGAGTTAGTGCGTATACCCAAAAGCTAGCGACTGGAAAACCCGTGAACTCGTACGGTGCCGTACTCGGCGGCCGCCGCCGTGCGTGCGCTATGCCGTACTCGTCGCTTGTATACCCAAAAGCTAGCGACTGGAAAACGAGTGAACTCGTTCGGTGCCGTACTCGGCGGCTGTCGCCGTGTGTGCGGTCTTCCGTACTCGTCGCTAGGCCTAAATTGTCATCGGGGCTCCGTGGATGGAGCGGCGTTGCTCTACGCCGCGCTGCCAGTGACGTACAGTACTGGGGGCCCTCTCGCTTTCGCGCTGCGGGTCAGTCCCAGACACGAAGCTTTGAGGCTCTCCGGCGCGGGCCGCGGCGCCCGAACACACGTGTGCTGGGCTGTACACGTCTGTTTTTTCGTTCTTTTTTCCTCGGGCGCGTAAAAGCCGAAGTCCAAAGTCCACTCGTCGAACAGCGTTCACCCACACCTTCTCCAATTTCCGGTCCGTTGGAAACTTGTGAAAAAGCACCTCCGTGTTGCGCAGCGGGTTGTTTGAGCAGCCCACAGCGCTACAAGTTGCACTCGGCATCTTTCGAGGAACAGCTGGGCAGTCTTGGGCGCACCGAGTTGCTCGCTAAAACGAGTCTTGGAGTCCTCACAAGCAAATAAACAAAAGGCTATACCGAAGCTACACGGGCTACAGATAAAAGCAACGGCTAAACACGCCAATCACAAGCCGAAGTAGCGGTGGTAGCGGCTCAAAGAAGCGCACTCCGCGCAACGCCCGGACCGGAGGAAAAAAAGAGAACGATACTGACGTCACGGCCCAATGTTGCTTTAGCGATC
This sequence comes from Ixodes ricinus, assembly GCA_037355805.1. Lineage (NCBI taxonomy): Eukaryota > Metazoa > Arthropoda > Arachnida > Ixodida > Ixodidae > Ixodes > Ixodes ricinus. The sequence goes on along the minus strand of JAZHYW010047626.1, from coordinate 1,315 downwards.
GGCAACCCGCTGGCCGCCCGCTAAGGAGCAGCGGCTCGCGGCGGGTCGCATTTTTATTATCGGCATTAGTTGAGAATGCGGCGTCCCACGGACGTAATATTTTGGCTGGGGTCGTATTTTGTGTCACTACAGCGATACCAGTAATTTATTTCATTTTGAGTTTTGGCCGGAGTTGCCCTTTTAATGACGTGTACACGTAAAATGGGTCGTGCAACAATTTTTGTACTTGCATGGAATACCGCGAAGAAGCTAATCCCTGACGTTTATAACTTGCAAAAACACCCATTAATTTTCCTCGCCGTTCAATGAAAGGCGCAGAAAAAATAAAGAAAGAAACGGCTTGCCCCTCATCGAACTCGCTAGTAGAACATGCGGCATGTCATCCGACACTAATTATATACCGCCAGTGTTCATCATAGTCATGCACTGGGTTTGTCAAAGAATAAAGCGTGGGTTGAGCTTGAGACATTGTTAGAGTTCGGTTATTCTCATCTTTGATTGAGCACGAGCCATTACCGAATGTTTGGCGATGCTAATTGTCATGAGCCCGAGCACTCGACTCGGGCTCAGCTGAGAATCGAGTACGTCACGTTGTCACGTGACTCGCAGTGAGGAGTCGTGATGCCATGTGACGTCATAGTGTCAACAACAGCTCATAAATCTAGTGACGTTGGCGCGGTGAGTGCACGTGACTACGTTACGGTACCACGTGACGTGATATTGTTTGACAGCATGTCTTGACACCATGACGTCACGCGACCACGTGATACATTACTAATCGTAGTGCCAATAAAAAGGGCCACGAAAACCCATAGTTTCTTATACCATTGCAATTTGGTATATGACAATCAGATCACTACATAGAAATACCACTCCCCATTTGTATTCTTTCACTCATTCTATAATATGAAAAATGCCATGGATCGTTTTGAACCGGTAAAATCGATATTTTTTCCTCATTAATTTCTGGTCCAGTTCGGAGACGGCGGCGCAGATTTCGATTCGCTTGGTTCGGTTCAGCTAAAAAGAGCGGGTTCGGACCAGTCCTCCGTGTTCGGTTCGGTATCGGTTCGGTCTTGGTTCGGCTTGGTTCCGGTTCGACTTTCTGGTTTTTGTAGTTTGTGACGTGTGCTGAAATTAATTTGTTTGTAAAAATCGACACCTACTTAACAACCGCTGTCAAAAAACAAATTGTACTGACGGGCGAGCTTTATCTTTCACATGTTAATTGGCGCGCACTAAAATCCCGGTAAAACTGATAGATAATTTTGATAATATATGCTTGATATTTAATGCCCCAATTTGAACTGGGGCA
>JAZHYW010047625.1:0-27737 GCA_037355805.1 Ixodes ricinus | reverse complement strand
GTGATATTGCAGTCGCGTTTTTGTTTCACAGGAAAAACGTTTCGTTCACTTATCATACAAGCCGGTGGTAACCAAACATACTTGTGCGAAAATGAAAGCACTGTGGTAATCTAGTTGTAGCCTCCCTAGCGTGGACGAACACATCCAACCGAGTGACTTACGGATAACGCTGAACTGTCTCGTCAAGCCAGCTAAAGAACTTTGCCAACATTATCCTTTTTTCGTGGCGAACTTTCGAAGCTAACTTTCTAAACAAGATGAAGTCAGGTGTACCACTTCGTCTTGCGAGTCAGATTTTATTTTCGGTCCGCAGATGTGGTTGAAGACTAACATCCAGCACAAAATATTTACCTAAGTCTGTGACATACAAAAAATATTGCCGCAGGGTAGAAAAAGCTTTTACGCCAACTTTTTTATTTCCTTTTCTCCCACATCTAGCTTGATGGAGTGACTCCCTTAATTGGGGCTGAAAAGACCTCATCAGTGATCACAACATTGTTCATCCTGAAACATACTGTACCAAAAGAAACTGAAATTTACAAAAGGTTCATTCACGATTACGCTCGTTATACTGTTGATGCCTTAAACACAAAACTAGCTTTGTTCGGCTATAATCATACCATAACTTGCATGTGTCGTTTGGCGAACGACAACTTGATTTGAATAACAACTGCATTGTGGATTCTTGGTTTTGCCTATGTCCTCATAATTAGGATAAAATCCAATGGCCTTTCAACTTGTTATTCGAAGGATTTAAAAAAAAAACTACTTGATTAAAATTAAAAGTCTATTCCAAAAAGCCCCCCCCCCCCAAAAAAAAAAATGGTAACGACAATGTCTGGCTTTTTTATCTGGTATACTCGAGACAGCATTATATCGCAATAAAATGAGCCAAAAATGACTTTAACGGTCTTAAATTATCACATCTGCATTTCACTGACCCTCGTAACTCTAGGAAGGTTATCAAACCTGGTCGTGCTGGGAATGCCCCGGTTTTTCTTAGGAAACGAGCATTATCAAATGCACAATGAAGCAGGATATTGTCTTAACATATTTTTTCAGGCCTATTCAAAAAGGAATACTTCCCTCTTCCTCCGTGTACTGATCAGCTTAATATTAATATAATCGCCATCGAATTCAAAAGCAACGCTTCTACGAAATTAACAGAAACTCTTCCTTCTAGCAGTGCTCCGGGAGAGGATCTATCAAAAACGCTTCTGAAAGTGATAAAAATAATTTGTGGCCTATTTGTTTTTCTAAACTATTAAACAAACTCTCCACTCGGAAAATGTTTCCCTCTATTGGTTTCCCGCCCTCTTTAAGCCTATCTTAAAATCAGGTTACCCAACAAATCTTTCTATTATTGTCCCAGATCTCTCACCAGCGTACCCTGCAAATTTATAGAACATGTTATTCTCACTAAGTTCATGCCACACTTAAATCAGATCAGCCTACTTCCTTGATAATCAACACGGTTTAAAAACACTCTTGTAACACACAGCTTTTTTAATTTGTCCATGATTTCACTATTACTACTCACACAGGAGCATAGAAGAATGTTATTTTTATTGATTTTGGAAAAGCGTTTTATGTGTTACCACATGCACAATTAATTTTAAAGCTTTTTCTCCTCCAAACTGACCCATCCAGAGTAAATTGGAATTAATTGTTCCGGGACGATATAACATAATCCAAAATTATTATTAATCCAGTCTTCTCCCGGAAACCTGTGATATCTGGAGTTCGCAGAGGAGCGTCCTTGGTCTAATACGATTATATATATACATAATATTGGCCTCCTATCAAATATTCAATCAACCGTTAGACTCTTTGCTGACGATTGTGAACCTTACTGGAAATGCTCATGTCCAGCATATTAGATCATCTTTCAAAATGAACTGAATGAAACCTGCGAATGAAAGATGAAAAGTATCTCTAGTAAATTCTTAGAATTAGCAGTTTAAAAGAAGAAAAAAAAACACGAGTATTACCACCTTTTACGCCAATCATTGAATTTGGAACATCAAACAGGTACTTGTGAGTTAACTTCACCAACAATTTGTACTTGGGCGTGCATATATTAAGTATATTCAATTAAGCATTCAACAAAACTATTTTTTAAACGAACATTCATCTCGCTGCTCAGGAAACTAAACTCCTTGCTTATAAGTCAATTGTCCTTCTGAAACTCGCATATGTCAGAATAATATGGAATCCTCACCGATATCATTTAACCTTAAAATAAGAAGCTTTACAAATCAAGCCTGCACGTTTCATCTAACGTGAGTATGCTCCCATATCAAGTGTCTTCGAGCTCAAGGAAAATATGGAATTAACTTCTTTCGAAAATCGATGTAAGACTTCTCGCGTATACTTTTTTGAGAAATCTACTACACCAAATCACTTTTCCGGGTATGTAGTTTCTATACCTGCACGGTTCCTTTCTCCCATGCTTGATTGATCAAGCAAAGTTGATGCAATTATGTCGCAAACTCACTTGTCTATGTTCTCTCCCCTATCATTATGTACAATATATTGGAACAGTCTCTCCGCACATGTAGTGATTCTACACGATCTTATATTATTTAAGCGGAGCTGAGTAGATTTGATGAGTTAATTTTTTTATCCCAACGTCAAACGCTGCTTGGCCATTAAAGTTTTACTCTAGCAATATGTTCATGGTTGCATTGTTTCATCAATGAAATCTTTGTATATTCATTTGAGCTTGGGTTTTAGTAGAGTGTCGTTGGTGAATTATTATATAAACGGCTCGCATCTTGTTTCTTTTTTGTTTTTTATATATGTTACTATCATGACTATTCCTCCCTTTTGCTGTCCCCTTGATGGGATGCATAGACAGATGCCCTTGCGGTAAATACATGCACTATAATAAGAGTAGCTTACAAGTCAGCTTTAATTGCACTTTTGAGGCATTTTATTAACGATTGGGAGTAAATCAGGTATTCCATAACTTGTAATATACACTGTCAGCTCCACCTATTAGTGTCAACGGGCAGCATAGCACATAGTGATACAATGTTTATTTTTACTTTTTCTACGAAGAATAATTTTGTACTTAAATAAAAGTTAATGAATATTTGATTTAGATGCAAATGTGGAAACAAAGTTTAGACAATTTACTAGCAATAGGTGCGGAAACTAGATAGATGTCCAAGCTTGTTATAACAAAACAAAAAAAGAATGAAAAGCATGATATGTCACTAATGATGCATAATAATATTTAAAATCCTGTTCTGTCATAAAATTTTGTAAGCACGTGTGAGTGAGACCACCGAGCATAACATTTGAGGAAAGACCTCTTGCGAAGACAGCTGTATCTGAGAAGGGCGACCCGAAATACGCCAGATTGCTATTGCACGAAAAGAAGCGCGCACAGGAGCATTACGGGCATGGAGACAAAAGCGTCAGAGGGTAAAAGGAAAAGACATCTCCTGCAAAAAATAAGGTATCTAAACGAGCGAACAAGAAAGACGCTTTCTTGATCAAAGTAGAAGACGAAGACAGCCTGGCGAGCGTTCGCTTCGGAGTCTGAAGATAAATTACCGTATGTGAAACTCTCCTAGGCTGAAAATCGCACGGGTTCTTGATTGTCTAACGAGGCGGAAACGAAGAAAAGACAACGCCAGTTTATAAGTGAGCGTGACGCAGTAGGGAAAAAGAACCTTAATAGAGGATGAGGATCTGCTTAAGATGACGCTCAAGCTTGCGGCAATAAGAATGACTTTGAACTAACGGGTCACACTCTGGCTTTCTAAAATGACGCTCTCTACTGCAGAAGTACTCTCGGTTAAAGGGCGTCTTTAAATATTTTTGATAATGCAGTTATGTTGTCAATCCCTCGAAGCGTCAACTTAAAATGTTTCGTGTGTTTTTTTCTCAACTACCAAAGGTTTGGCAAAGACATTGCAACCAAAGATTTAATTAATAAACATCGAAGAACTCTACTGAATTCGCTCAACTTGCATCTAAACTTGCAAGGAAAATCCTGAATATCTTCCTTTTTGAATTCCACTTTGCAAAATTGTTAAAATACGTTTTATCTTGTGCGTTTTGCCTTTGTGTAAAGGTTCAGCATAGAAATGTTAACAAAACGAGATAAAAGTACACCACACGACAGTAGAGGACACAAACTTTGTGTTTGATTTCAAATATGCACTATTGCATCTTTCAGTAGAATAACTTGAAACTGTTGCGTTTATTTTATTTATCCAGTTTAGTGAGCATTTGCTCTATACATATAAAAATGTAATTCAATTTGTTTATACAGTATGAATACTTGAAGATCGTGGTGAAGGCTGTGTACTTTACTCGAAATGGAATAGTGGGTTGTTTGATTTAGGGAATTATAATTAATCAATTGTCAATGAAACATCGCCAATTAGAGGCATTCAATACCGCGGTGAACCTCTTCGTACTGACAAAAACAGGCATCACTGTATACAGATTTATGTATCTTCATACCGGGCGCTAGTATTCACGTACTAGCCAACCCCATATTTATATGAGTTTCGGTGCACAGGTGCGGTCACCCGGAATTGAATACGGATCACGGGGCTTCGGATAAAGGCCGTCGGCATTGGTTTGCTAGTCGCTGGTAAAAGAATATAGACAAGTCCAGTATTTTGTTACCGAAGACAAATCATATAATCAGGTGGCCAGTATTCTTACACAGTGTAGCGGTCCGAGGCTGGCCTTATCCTTTACCGGGGTTTATAACCACGTACTGGTGAACTAAACCGGAGGGCCATCTACGTCATACGGGTATACCGGCATAGCATTCCAAGAGTTCTCACATCACTCCCGTTACGTATGTGACCTTCTATGGCCACTTCCCTGGGCAGATAGGAATCCCAAAATACATAGCGGTAGACAAAACTGGCATATCTTGCTGGTAAACGGGTAAGCGAGGGTTGTAATCTAAGATAAAGGTTTCCAGACTTCCCAAGAACTACGGAGAGTTGTGGGAGTTAATGTTTTAAAGGGTTTTCAGACGATGTAAAATATAAATGTTTTATTTAGGCTCACAAATACCTGTATTGACCCCGTAATTGATGACTTCACAACATGGCGTTCCGCTCCAAACCATTGCTAAGGCCGTTATCATGAACGACTGCATGGGGACTCGACGCGAGGTTAGAAATTGTCCGATAAAAAATAAATACATCTTTGTAAGCATTCAGTCTTCAAAACATCTAATCCTGATGACTTTTTCTATCGTCTCAGTACGATAAAGCGACGACAAAATCCAGTAATTAAGTTTCACAACCTGTTTTGCCTTGCTAGTACAAGACATGATGGCAACGCAGGTAAAGGGGTTATTTCTGAGGGACTAATGGACTGTGTTGAGTGAAGTTAGTGACGAGTGGCAAAACTTTCATTCTCCGGGCTGAGCTTCTGTGGGATTTCGGAGGCAAAGAATGCCCGTACGCCTTCCCGTGAAGTTATCGATTCTGCAACATTTGAGAAGGTGAAAACACTGTAAAGCCAAATCACGAACGACGACGACATGAAGTGCACAAAAGTCGAAGTGCAGACCACGTGAAGTTTTAAGGAGTTCTGACGAACACAGTTCTTCAGTGCACATTTGTGTGAACAAACAAAATGTCCGTAACACATATATATATATATATATATATATATATATATATATATATATATATATATATATATATATATATATTGATTTAGGGAATTATAATTAATCAATTGTCAATGAAACATCGCCAATTAGAGGCATTCAATACCGCGGTGAACCTCTTCGTACTGACAAAAACAGGCATCACTGTATACAGATTTATGTATCTTCATACCGGGCGCTAGTATTCACGTACTAGCCAACCCCATATTTATATGAGTTCCGGTGCACAGGTGCGGGTCACCGCACCTGTGCACACTGTATATATATCTACATGTATATATATCTATGTATATACACATATATACATATATATATATATATATATATATATATATATATATATATATATATATATATATATATATATATATATATATGCGTGTGTGTGTGTACACATAGAAATATATACAGGGTGTTTTTTATTCTTACAGATTTGTTTAAAAAAACTGTGAATGATACGCTAATGCGGTTTGTGGAGGTGGGTTATACGGCAAGGCGGACATTATGTGGGTGGCTAATCTTTGCAATAAGTCGGCTAATTAATAAAAATGCGTTAATTAACTTTTTAATTAATAGCCATATTGTTTCAATTAGAATCTTGCTGATCATCATCGACAACCACTAAATCAACTATTTTTAGTAGGATGTAAGGCCGGGGCAGCATTTTACGGAGTTCTGTAAAAACGCTCCATTTGGACGCGTTTCTAGATTTCGGTTTCTTATCGGAGCGCATCTTTACGCCCGCAGTCCTGCTCCCCGGTGGTCGCGGCGCGAAGCCACCTCCTCGCCTCTCTCGTAGAATGGAGGGAAGTAGGGCGCACGTGAGTTGCGCGTCTCAGCCACTGGGGACCAGGAGTGCGGGCGCGGTGATGCGCTCCGATAAGAAACTGAGATCTAGAAACGCTTCCAAATGGAGCGTTTTTACAGAACGCCGTAAAAAGCTGCCACGGCGTTATATCCATCTAAAAATAGTTGATTTAGTAATTTTCGATGATGCTCTACAAGTTTCTAATTGGAACCATATGTATATTTTCACTAATTAAGAAATAATTAACGAATTATAAGTAATGAGCCAACTGGGGCATTAATGAACAGATAAGTCGAAGGCACAAAAAAGTTCAGAACAACGTCTCAAACTTTCCATGACAATCCCACAACGGGTCACCTCAGCACTTAAAAGAACTACGTCCGACTCCGGTCCCATTACTTCTGGCCCGGCATGTATCGGGCAACCGAGAGGTGTTTGCAATCCTGAGTTCCATGCCAACACCGTAAAACTTTGCGACAAGCATAAGACAGACAGTTGATGCCCTCGCCGTGTCTCGAGCGGCCTTTCGACCGAGTTGGTATTGACTTCCACGGACCACTCCCGAAGAGTTCGGCTGGCCACCAGTGGTTCGTGGTAGACATAGACCAACTTACCAGGTATGTCGAGATAGCTGCTCTTATCTCTACTACTGCATAAGAAATAACACAGTTTTTCCTACCAACATAGGTTTACGCCATGGTGCGCTACGATTTATCCTCAGCGACTGTGGAGCCAATTTTCCTTGCGGTCCCGTAAAATAAGTTCTTGCTGTTTCTAGAGTTATTTACCGACTCACATCCACCTTCCACCCGCAAACGAACGGTCTTACCGAACGGTTCAATCAAACCCTATCGGAAATGCTTAGCATGTATATCTCCAATGACCATAATAACTGGCACTCGATTCTTCCCTTCCTTAGGCTTGCCTGCTACATTTTATCCAATCGACCAGGGGATTATTTCCGTTCTTTCTTGTTTACGGTCGGGACGTGTCCTGTACAATTGACATCTATTTCTGTTGCAGTGACATCAACTGTGAACATTCCTTTTTAGTACAAACTTTCTGCCTAGTCAAAAAATGCCGTCGAGTTACTCGCCTTCGCACCAGTGACAAACGAAAACAACAAAAGCCGCGTTATGATGAAGATCGTACTTCCGTCATATACCATCTAGGCGACGTCGTCTTGGTTTGGACACCCGCGCGCACGCCAGGACTCCCTGAGAAGCTTCTCCACAAGTATATTGAACCATACACTGTACTTTCCCCAACATTTCCAATCAATTCCTCTTTTACGTCGCTAAAGCCGTCAACCAATCCACGCTGCCGGGCAATACAAACCTTCATGTATGCCGCATGAAACCCATTGTCCAGCGCTCCGAGCACGGTGCAACTCCATCTCTATTCTAAAGGACAGCCGGGAGGCCTCGATCTTCCTCTGCAGGGGTATATTGTACCACTGCAACTTTATCACCATCAGCATCCACATTATCATTACCATCCCCAACCGCGCATCGCTTGCAGGGGTGATGCGCGGCTCAAGCTACACCTCGCGGGGAAGAACTCCTCCAGGACTCGGCCAGTAGAGCCTGTGCTTTCTCTTACTCTACATTGTATTTTTATATGCATATATATATATATATATATATATATATATATATATATATATATATATATATTATTTATATATATATTTATTCGTCATCTTCACCAGAAATGTCGCAGATGATAAAGGCTCGACGAGCGTAAACTGAAAATAAAGGTTGAATCGGCGAACTGGTGCAAGACACAAAACAAGGAATCCATCGAAACATCAGAAGCGTACATCGCATGCGTCGGCGTAACAGCTGGCTAGAGCGAGATTGGATGTTCCTCGTTGTTGGGAGAATCTGACAAAGCCGGAGAACCTCAAGCTTGACTCCTTATATACTACACTCGGTATCTCCAACATTTGACTTAGAAGTTCGAGACTGACTAGTCAAAGGTCACTCAGCTTTCCTTATTTTTTACGCTCAGGTTAAGAGTAAACACGAATCTTCTTGATGTAAGCAGAAGCGTTACTACTCTCTCATGAACGCGGAAATATAACTTACCCGATTATCTTATCGAGCCCTTTAGCTATTTGAAGTCTTGCTCATAACTAACTCATGAATCAGTAGGATGTTTTCTTAATGTGATGATTACAAGAAGGCCCAAAACACACACCCATATTGTGAGCCACAAAATCAAATTTGGGGTCTCAAACCACTGATGTCAGAGTCAAAATTATTGATCATTCATTAAAACGCGGGTTACATGCAAAATAAAAAGTGCCAGACGTTGCTTTGATGTCGTGCTCTGAACAAATGCTTTTTCTCGCTCTACTTTTAGAAGATCTCGACGTTTCTGATAATTTTCGTAAGACACTATCGTATCGCACGCAAGTGCAATTCCTTTTATAAACCTGTTGAGTTTTCTTAGGCCTTTAATGTTTTAAATAATTATAAAATCAAAATCGCAGCAATGTGCAAACGATTCGAACTTCTGCAGACGTCACACCTCAGTCAATCCGTGTGTGTTCGTTATGCGTTTCTCGTCTGCAGTAGGCATCTCGAGACGTCTCCAGGACCGGAAACTCTCGTTGAAAATAGTTCAGAAACAGCCGATTATCGGCAAACTTCTATTGTGGTAAGTGTGAAATCTAGCAAACCAATACATATTATGTTAGACGTTTAAGGGCATATGGTTAAAAAAAATTTTAAACAAAAATCATTTTTAGTTTTTTTTTTACCATTAAAGGTATACTTCAACGGAATTTTAAATATATCCGTCGTGTTCAAAAATATGTTGAATATGATTTACAATATCCGTAAATGACAATCGCACGTTTGTATTTTGAGCCAAGGTGGCTGTATTTTTTGTTATAAATGGCCCACTCTGGCAAGCGCTCGAAGAAGGCCCAGCTTAGAGCACGTGACATGCGACGCAATCGTGACGTAGGTCGTCTCAGGCAACGATTGGTCTCGGGACGAGCAAAGCAAAGGCGAGGCTGACGTCGAGATGATGGCCTAGTCGTTCCAGCCACCGAAGCGGCTGCTTTTGTACGAATTTTGAGTGACGGGTTAATCTTCTATAATCTTGTAGGGGGGACAATAGCGACTTCTGGGTCACACAAAGGGATTCTCGGGAAGAGGGGAGTTAATCCTTCCCTCTTTTCTCGTCGTGGCCGGAGGCAGGACAATAACCGTCACTAACTCTCAAGGTTCATAGACGGGCATTAAAAACGAGGCGTTAGCGACATCCACCAGGTGCTCTTTGCTCATCGTTTAATTCGTTTCAAAATTTATTTTCTAGTCTTTTTTAACAAGATATTGGTATGCCCGATATGATACTGCTCCTTTGAACACATATAGACCATAAAATAGGCACCGAAATTTCGTTATAGTATCCCTTTAAGAGTTATTTTTTCTGCTCTATTTTTTAATGTCACACTTTTTATATGAAGCTATATTTTGGGCTGAGAAAACACTTTTTCCCAAAACAAGTACTGGGTGGTGTTAGAGGCGGGGTTTGAGCCGCACGTCCGGGAGCTTCCTGGCTCGTGACGACGACCATTCCCCGATGTGAAGAACCCAGGGGTCCAGTGGAGGTGGGAGAATTGGTAACGTAACGAACGGTTTAATTACATGGTTGCGATACAGTCGTCAAATCCGAGAGAACTGCTGAGCAGACTCGCGCTCCGCCTTATATAGGGGTCCGTTTTCTCCCTCACTCCCCGCCAGGGCAGCAAGTGCGCAGCAGCAACCCGCCGTCAAGTGCGTCGTAACAAGGTCCGCCGCGTCGTAGCCAGCAGTGCGTCGTAGCCAAAGTTCTCCGCAGTTAGGCCAGGCCTCTCTCCCCTTCCGGAGCGCACCAAGCCGCACGCACGCACACACATCCCGTTGACGTCACGGGCGCGTTGAGACCTGTCTCCGCAGGCGCAGACACGTAGGCGACGGTTCCTTACTCGTCGGGACTCGTTTCGCGTAGGCCCCGTCCAGCAGGCGACGTTCCCGGACAGATCATGGCTCGTTTCCGCAGCGTTGAAACTCGGAAGAAGGTCGCCGAAGGTTCCATTCTTAACAGTGGCGATGCACGCTTTCGGGATACGCTACTTGACTCTCGATAAATTTTGCAATAAAAAATTAACACCATATTTAAAACCTGTTTCAAAAAAGCTACACCTTCAAAATATTTTGCAACTGTTGCGAAGCTTTTTTTTCAACCAAGACATTCCCAAGTGGTTGTGCACGTTTTTTCCACGTGTGTACGTTCAAGCCCCCGTGTTTTTGAGGAACAAAATGACGACATTGGAGGCTGTTCTTTCATTCATTGTGGTAGCATCGCACGAGCCAATATCTTGAAGTCCTGTGGGTTGAACGCTGGGTGGAATACCATCACGTGGCTGAGGGAAGTTGACTGTCACTCCTAGATTGCCTGTATGCTTTTATTTTGATCTGGCGAGCGTATTTGCGGATAAGCTCCCTTGTGTATACTATGAAACATGTACGCATAAATGTCCTATCTAGATAGACCTACTGAAATCTCATAACATCATATCAATCTAATCGTTCTACCTGCGTGAATATTTATTCAAGTTTCCTTTGTAGGGCTGTGTGTCTAATGCTTTGCAAGACTATAAAATACAAATGAGAAAACGAAAATCACATATGGGCTATAACTACAAATTCGAAGGGACAAAGTAGTAGCTTTAAATTGCAGTATTTCAATAGACTTTGCAGTGAGTCTGAAAAGCAGAGCCGTGTGATTCTTTTGGGGTTATTACATTTTTGTTTGTATATCTCTATGCTACGTATTTTGTTATCCTAGAATTACGTGGGAAATATATGTTATGCCCGAATCAGTTAATTAATATTTTTGCAATAATCATCCTTGCCCGTAATGAGGTTAATATGCTTCAGAATGTAATATTCAATAAATTTAGAGTGTTGGTTATGTGTAATCTCCAATTGTTTCTTGTGAATCACGTTCCTGTGTTCGGGCTGCTATCTCCAGCCAATGTATAAATAGTAAACGCGCTTAGAACTACTGAATAATTTTAGATGCATTTTTGTTCATTGTATGTGTATTAAATAAGTGAGCAACACGCTTTGAGATACACCAGTGTTTATATCTCACAATATTCTGTCTCCAGGCAGCAAATGACCCTGCATAAAGCTACCACGTAGCTTTTCCGTTTTTACTCACTTGATGCAATAAGCATTCGTGCCGAACGCCGGCTATGGATTGAAATAATTCGCATGCGTTTATTAATGATTACATAAACTCTCACCTGAACCGATGTTGACACGGTTGGGTCGCCTTAATTCTGACGAAGTTATTCCTGTGCATTTTCTGGCAACGCCTTTACTTTAGAGTAAACAACCCCAAGTACCTTCGACTTCTACTCTAAAAAAAGTTTACAAATACATGAAACATTACACTAAAACAGCACACGCCTCTAATAAAAAAATGGATCTTACTATTTATTTGGTGGTACGAAACATAAAATACTATACATATCTTGGAAGCACATCTACTGGACCATGCCCCCCCCCCCCATTGCTTTGATAAATTAAATACAGTATGTGCAGAATCTATCCTTTTTCCAAGGCTCATCTTGCTGATGGGATAACTTTCTCTTTTAATGTTTCATTTGTTTCGTTTTTATACATAAATTGACACCTAGAACTAGCGATAAAAGATCTCTAAAGTATTGTTCAAACAAATTCTTGGGAATGAAAGACATATTTTGCAACCTTTCTGATACAAAATATGCATTATGTTCAAGAAAAAAAAGATAATAACAAAAAAGTAGCAGTCAGACTTTATTGCCGACAATATCTTTATCATTAAAAAGGTATCTAAGTTTCCGCCGTCGAACGCATTGTGATACAAGTATATTTCGTAGCACAAGTACACTCTAAAAAAAAGGGTATCACCTTACACCCTTTTGTCCCATATAATACACCCCAAAACTTCATTTCGACGTACAGTGCCCTATAGTCGAACAGACGGCCCAAAAGTTTACGAGGGGCTTCATAACTGTGTGATATAACTTTTTAAATAGCTAAAGGACGTATCAAAGACCACATAAAGAAAACACTGAGTTTTTGCACTAGAACCAAGAAAACCGCGATAATTTTTTTTGTAGTCAGTAATGCGCACATTGGCTATTTTAATAGGCTGTACCACACGGCCAACAAGAACCTCGTAATATTCGGGGCCGTCTCTTCGACTATAGGGCGCTGTACGTCGAATTGAAGTTTTGGGGTGTATTATATGGGACCAAGGGTGTAATAGTACACCCTTTTTTCTGAGAGTGTACTGAACATTGTGCCCAACCCTTTCCTCATTCATCGACCATAATAAAATGTTTATTCCCGTCTTCGTAGTAAAGATGTGTTTTAATGTTTCTAATTTTGCATATCATTGAACTACGAGAGTTTTCTATAAAATAAGCGCCGACAAACCTAGTTTTATTGTTACAGATTTCTAGTACTAATATTCAGTCGATGTAATACAATTAAGTGAAAGGTATATTGTTAGTAGGTTGGCTGGAGAAGGATAATCAACCTAGGCGTACAGGAGAATCTTTCAGGTTCGGCATCCGGGCGTGGTGATCCGTAACAACCTCAAATCGACAACCAAAATTAAAGGTCGAAATTTGTTGATATCTCAAAGAGAGAAAGACATCTTTTCTCGCAAACTGCGGGCTTGATTTCAGCTTTGGAAAGGCACGACTGGCATTTGCGGCAGGCGTTTCTTTGTCACGCATTTAAATCTAGAAGGCAACGAGTCAGTAGCCGCCTGCATCGGCATGAATTTTTACAGTATCGACGTGTAGTCGCTAGAATATGCGGCGACTGATTTAATAATATAGAGAAACTTTTTTGCGATTCCGTAGATGAAGGCGACAGATAGAACCTGGCATCTCATGGTAGCGGGATATTATGAAGAATTAGTCTTTTAATTATTTATTCCCTTTTTTTAGATTCTTACGTAGAATCTAAAAAAATCAGAATTTCACGATTCTGGATATTTTTAGATTAGCATAAAAAACAAGCGTGTTGGGAAAACCTATACACTCGGATAGAATAAGGGACGAAACAGAGACGTAACAGTTGTCGCGTCCGCGTTTGGTCCTCTTTTTGTGTTTATTATTTTCTTATGTTTATCTTTTAGCTTCTTCCCCATTCTTGCTTCTTATAGAAGTTTTGTAGAAAGGTTTGCATTTGGGCTAGTTGGTTGATCATGTTTAGGGGTTAAACGCGCTAAAAACGACGGACGAGTAGGAGAGACACACACCACAGAGCGCTACTTGCAACTCGTTTAATGTTGGAAAAGCACTCGTACCGCGAAACCAACCAGATACACATCCGATTCAGTTCCAAACGCCGCTTATCACATTTCGTACGCTTGTTGGTTTCGCGCTACATGTGTTTTTCCAACATTAAACCAGTTGCAAGTAGCGCTCTGTGGTGTGTGTCTCTCCTACTCTTCCGTCGTTTTTAGCGCCTTTAACCCCTAAACAATATAGAAGTTTCTTTGTCTGATAAGATTCGATCTTACGGCTAAATACAGACGCATCTTTTTTTATATAGTGTCAGTACACCTAGACAACATTATTTAGAGTTTTCTATAAATCCAGAATTGTAATGCCGGATTGGCTGTAACTACTGTCCCTGCCGCAGAAGGACCTGCTGGATATTTAATTAGCGATGATGAATGTCATTCATATACTATTTTCATGTCGAATGATTCAAGGATTGCAGTCATGGAGGTTCTTTGACCCAGGCAAATTATTATATAGTATTTCAAAAAGGCATGTTTAGTTTAGTTGGTTGATTAGCATCTTGGTTTAAAATAGCACAACAAAACAATGACAAAGTAGAGACGAGAGAGACGGCAGCAATACAAGAGCCAGCGTTTTGTCGTCGGTCTCGCCTTTGCTTTGTCCTTGTTTTGTGGCGCAGTTTTAAACCAGGCTTTTATAGCAAACTCAATAAAATATATGAAAACAATATAGGGTATGTGAGCATGTATACGATATGTAGCTTTATTTGTGTTTGGTTTGTTTTGTGAACAAATAATATATAAGACATTCCCGTTTTCAGTATGAAAACGTACGTCTTGTAGTGAATTTGTTTCTGTATTTCACGAGGCCACAGGCTGTGGGTAGTAGATTTCAGAATTATTCAAAATTGTTAGAGTCGGGAAAAGCCGCATGTACGTACTTCAAAACAACCAAATAGTGATGGCCCGAATAAAGCACATAAGTCTCTAATAACTCTGTGAAGGTAATTTGTCCAGCTAAATTCCAAAACATATTTCCTGATCCACAACCCAGCAATAATGCCCCCGCCCCCGAATATTTTGTAAACTTGAATTAACTGTTAACCAAACAATCAAGATTTTCCTTCCTGGTACGCAGATTCACGCGCGCTGGTGTGCATGGAGAGGACGACTTTGCGTCTCTGCAACATACACCTTCGTGGAGCTTTTTTCTGCAGTTCACACTTGGTCGGTTACGTAAAAATTATTACATATGAGTGGCATCTGTAACAAACCTTGATGAATGTACGCAGCACTAAATCTGATCAACAGTCAGGAACGTCAACCACTGCAATCCAGTTCTGTGCACACATTCGCTAGAGGATGGAACCTGATGTCTTTCCACCCCCGGTGAAACGTAACATCACGCAGACGCTGCTTCTGGATGTCTGTCTCCTGTCAAGATGGCGGAGTCTTGTTTTTTTCATTGTCGAGGGGTTTTTGAAAATTGTATATTCTGCGTTTGGAATAAAATAATTTGACTTTCTGGTATTTGTTTTCATTTTGTTCCTAAACCATATCGGATAACGTGCATCAAACTATTTAAAACATTCATGCAAATCTAGTCTCGTACGTTCCATCGTCATCGAAACATGTGCCGTATGATGCTACCGCATGGTATTTTATATAATGCGATTCCGTTGCTTTCAGCATTCGTTATCAGATTCTGCAATGACGGGAAAACACGGTGGTAATTTCAATGTAATTTAAGATTTAATGTTTTTGTTTCTTAACCCCATGACGCTCGAACTTTTTCCAAAAATATTTTCTTTCTGGACGGGTTTTGTCTCCAAACGAATGGTATAAAAAAGATAAATTCATAAACTTTTTGGGGAATTATCTAGCGGAGGAAAAAACTCTGCTTGCAACCTGTTAAGATTTAGAACTACCAAAAAAAATTGACAGGCTCAATTTGTCATTTTTCTTCCATTCGGTTTCATTTTGGCCCATCCTCTTCCACAAGGGTCTGCCGGTTTCAGTCCAAACCGGAGTACTTGTGCACAACTGACCATTGTTTAGTAACCTCTCATTCTTTAAATTCAAATTTGAGAAGCGTTGAAAGTCTGAACCTTAATGGCCGGCGTTCCAATTACCATACCGCGAGAGCAGCCGGTATGCCACACTATAATTTTGCTCAATTACGTGCGCGGAACGTCTTATTTCAGAATTATAAATATATACCAAGTAGCGATACTCCTCGCTAACATAAATAATAATATTCGCCAAAGGTAAAACAAATAGCGCAGCCTCCTGCGGTGGCGCGGTGTCGCGTTTAGACAATCACTTTCAAATCTCTAATCGCCGCCTTACATGTACGGCGACGACAGTAAAAGATTAATAATGTAGTCTAGGTGGCATCGTTCAAATAAACTTCTTATTTAAATCACTGATAATAAGATTGAAACTTAACTCATTATGAATAAATTACACAAATGCACGCTTGGTTTAATAATCGACCATACGTATCCTATGTCCTATCACTGACATAATGCATTTAATTATGTTTTAATACCTGATACCTAAAAGAACGAGGGTGTGGCTGAACATGTCCATGCGTCTTGTTTAACTACATACAATTGAACATTCTTATTTACCGACGTCGCAACCTTACTGGCTCCTTAGCTATATTATCATGCACCAGACTCTCCACAACGTGCTTTTTTTAAATATCAATGGCTACTGCAGTGGGCATTCATTCTTGAGAGATAATTATTAATTACACATGAGCAACACCAGCTCCAGTGGGTCTATAACTTTCGATATAAAGATGTCAGATAAAGGTTTTACTCTGTGTAAAGAAAAGCAATATTTTTCTACCTGAAAGTTCTGTTTTTTGTTTTTTTTATTTGACTCTTGGTGGTCGCACACCTCCGATGAAAGTTCAAACTTTGGAAACCAGATATGTGCGATGGAAACACGAGTTCTTCGGTGAACGTCTCTTGCTTCTGCCGCCTTTGAAACAAACTACATATCATAGAATTATTGTTCACCATCTAGCTCGAGGGAAACTGGGGTATAAACCACCACTCATTTGCTGAAACTGGGAGAACAGAGGCGACAACACTTAATGTTTGAATATTATATCCATTCAAAGATTACTACCATTTACATTGCATTCACTATAGACACACTATCTATTCTGATTTCATGACAGGTAACGATTGAAGGCAACGATCTCAAGCTGAAATCTCTAAAAAATTTGGATAACACAAACCCTCCAAGCAAATATGCATCTTTTAGTGGTTACAGTTAGGGTTGATTGGTACTTTTTGTGTTCAGGACTCGTTCACAATTAAATGCCTGGGTTTATCAAATTAAGAATAGATCATAGTGCAATCATTAGCGAACTCATTTAATGTGAGTGTGGAAAGAATGTGCCGCTTCGACCGCAGTACGTTTTACCTCCAAACTTAAAGGAACCTTTTAATGGCAAACTTATTAGTGAATCAAGCGTGAGCTCCCAAACGAGAATGGTTAATTCCTCATTGAGCAGACCACTCAGTTTCCCTTCACTCTTGGTGTCAATAAACTTACGTCAATCAATCACGATTAATAATTTTTAGTGGCAAGCCTCCTACTCATGATTCCGAATAAGGCCGGTGAAATGGACCTGAAAGCACTTTTATGGTGACAAATATGTTATTCGGCTCATGTAATTAAAATTTAAAACAGCAAAAAATAATATTTCTTTCTTGTTTAGGTTCGCTAACAAATTTTACAAAATGAAAACTTTCTTCCTCGTTCAATTGAGCAGTCTGGTAAAGAGTGCACGCACTGGTCCCTTGGTAGCTTATTTTGTTTTGTTTTTCTTCAAACTTCGAGAGTTGTACTGGAACGACTTTCTTCGAGAACATAACCTGTCATTACATAGTAACTTAAATTTGACAAAACATTTTATTCAAGTATGCTATAAAGACCTATACTTTAAATTATTTTGCTGAAAGTTGTGTGAAGTACTTGGCAACACCACTTTTTAAAAAATCCATAACATGCTGTGATTAAATAAAATAAAAAAGGTGGTCGTTTCTGTTGTGTATTACGGAAGGAACGTTATTGTACTCAAAATATTATCTAATTGTACCAGGGGCTAATGGAATACTATTTCTAGCACAATAATAAAAAAGTACTGCCCTGATTTAGATATGGGAATCACGAAGCGAAATGTTTTCGAGAAAATAAATATTCGACAAAGGAGCTAATCGACGTTAACCATGTCATAAATGACCGTCTTTTTGGTTTCACAGATGGCTTAAATTTGCCGTATGTTTTCTTTAAGATTAGTGTTATCTCAAGAGATAAAACGCTTCGCATAAAACGTTTCCCAATAAGAAAAAAGTTCGTAGGTGTTTCTGAAGAGATAAAACACCTTGACGTGAAATTCAGGCTTTCCTTGTTAAACAAAAAGAGTGCCCAACATTCTAGTGTTTCCAAACATCGCGAACTAATATGTTACAGGAATATGTAATATTGGATTAGAGAATAACAATTAAGCCAGAGTAATTTATGCCAATGAGTACTCTTATCAAAAGTTTCCTTCGGAGTCGCCGGCTTCTATCAGTCAGTGCAAGAAACATGGTGGACCGCAAAGCCTAACACGCGGGAGTTTTTAATAACTGACAATTTGTATTAGAACAAAAAATGTACTGCTTATAAAAACTACAAACACTCGAATGATGTTTACCTAAATGTTTCTAAGGAAGCTCTTCCGAATTTTTAGGAATGCGGCACCCTTTCAGCAGTCTCAGCTGCGCCCTTTTGGTGGTTAGTAATCCTGGGAACGAGACACTTCATTGCTTTTGTTTTGTTTGTTCTTTTTTGTTGTTGTGCCGTGTGGACGGCATAGACGCTGTCGGCTGCCGCAACTCGGGCGCACGTTAATTGACCTTTCGCTAAATTACCCAGACATCGAATAGAACGCCGGGAACGTAGTTACACGTGATGCACGCGCTCGCCTTTCTTATAGAAAATATTTGAAGTAGATAACCAAAATAAGGCGTTTGTGGAACCATAGCCTCTTTTATACTGATAAAGCCTGGCAGATCGCACTGAAGTTGTTTGGGATTGTCGCATGGCAGCAATGGCGTTCGTGAGCTGCTCCAGTTTGATTTCTATGTTCAAAGCCCGTGTTTCCCGGGATGTTTGTTGCGGTGTTGCTATAGCACTCACGGTCTGCGGGGAATATTCCGCGGTGCGGTCGGCAAGCACTGCCAGGCGGTCTGGGCGCATGTCGTCCGCAGCGGCCAGGATCATGCTCATGCCTTGAGCAAGCCTCTGGAGGAACAGCTCCCGCAGTATGGAACCTTGTGCTTCTGAAGCTTGCGGTCCCAACAGCTTCTTCATGCGGTGTAGAAGTTGCGTTGGGTGACGATCGCCCAGTTCTTCGGCGGTAAGGCGCTGTTGGATGTGGGAGCTCTTTGATGTCACTGTCCTGGCGAGAAGTATTGACTTCAGATGGTCGTAGGCATCTTTTCGTGGCGGTAGGGCCAACACGTCGTCGAGCTGGTCTGCCACCTGCGCTGCTAAAGAGGCGACCACGTGGCAGTAGCGCGCCATTTGCGTTGTGATCCTTCTCAGGTGGAAACGGGCCTCGACATGGGTAAACCAGACTTGCGGGTTCTTAGGCCAGAACGTTGGTAGACGCACCTCGATCGTAGCGAGAGCGGAGCCACCAGAGGTTGCTGTCACGTCACCGTCAGAAAAAACGTTGCCTTGATCTATGTTTACCTTGAATTCGGCATCCGAGGTATGAAAGTGACGCTGTTCAAGATTCCGGGTCTCCAGTTTGTAGAAAAGACGTCAGGCGACTCCGATGTCTCGGATGGAATGTCTTTAATCACGGGCGCTCGCGACCACACCAGTTTGTGCATGGCGATGGTGCTGCGAGCTAAAAAAAATAAAATAAAACAACGAAGTGTCTAGCACGGGGTTCCTACACCCATCGTCCAAATAGTGCCTAGGGCAGGGTTTCGTATGAAAACAGATTGCAACACACCATTATCACTTTGTAACGCTGCTCGCTCTGCCCTTCAGCAAGACCTGGATTCAAAACCTTTACGCTGAATTTTCTAGGTCACGAAGAGCGGGAAAGCGCGATTTCCTGTGCTTTTCACTCGTGTTTCCGTGCGTTATTTGTGCACTTCTTGTTTCTGCTCCTCTCTTTCTTGCCGTTTCCACCCCTCTTCGCTCCGCTCGTTTTCTCACATCTCCTGCGCCTGAACCTCCCGTTCCTGTGTGCAGGGTCCGTATTGCAGTCGGCAGCTCGACCCGCTTCTAAGCTGTTGACTAGGGTTCAATCGCTGGTCCCGGTTGCAGTTCCCTTTTTTTTTAGTTTTTTAGTTTACGAATTGACCGACCTACACATTTCGTGCTTACGTGGCGGCTCCTGAGGTTGGTTGACCCTGTAGATCCACCGCTTTAATACCAATTTAAAAATTAGTCTTGACATATACATTTATTAGCCGAAAGGGCAGCCTCTGCTGGCCTTATCGAAAGCATGGTCAACCGCAAAAGTACATAAATGCTTCCCAAAAGCCATCAGCTACTAAGCCGAGCAGTGGTGTCAAGAAGCGCGTCGTGGCACTTGGGGCCACTACAAATATCCATCAAATTATCAGGCCTAAAGGCTTGCAATAGACACCAGAAATTAAAAATTTCCCATTTTCTTCGCAAATAAACAGTATACTCTCCAGAAATACATGGCCGGCGTATTGTTGGTTTTATTTCATTTTTATCTAGTTCTTTATTGAAAAATATCATTTGTATAATAAATTTCTGCGCCCAATAAACACATATGTACGATACACGATATATAAAAAGAAATAAGAACCTCATAAGAAGCATGTAAAAGTTTCGTATAGGTTTCTCATATGGTTCTTATACGTTCTTATATATCTAGTATGATTTGTGTTTACTGAACACCAGAAATGTTTCATACAAATGGCTTTTGCACTAGGGTCGTGCGTGGCACAAGAAGACGTTATCTTAAGTTTTGCTTCGAATACCATCCCCAAATGGTCATAGACTATATCAAGCACATAAAACCACTTATAAAGTACTTGCCCTGCGGTGCGAGCACGAGGGACTGTAGAACTATATCATGAAACCTGCCTTCAAAAGTGTACATGTTACGTTTGCTATATGATCCTTGCGAGTTCTTGTCATATTCAATCAAATTCTTTATTTGTTTTCCACTCCCAAACTAGAAGTTATCCTATATTCTAATTTACCATAGTTACAATAAAGCTACATGCTAATCCTGTATAGTTACAATAACCACTTTGTCGCGTCTTACGACGCAAGTAATCACACAACTTTCGGCTACAACGTTTAAGTTTTAGTTGCGTCAGTGGAGGGGCACCACTTTTACCCTAAAGAGTCACGAGCTGATGAAACAATTAAGCCGTCAGTTGCCTTCAGTGCAATGTTCCTTCCTCAGTAGCTTCTTTGACCATGCGCTTGCATTGCGCCGGTAGGACGCCCTACCTGAAGATCGACGCAGCTCCCATGTAAACCGAGCCTATTCTAATCCCACTCCAGTTCGGGCAAAAGGCGTATAATTCCATTCCCATTCCACTCTTCCCAGCGCTCTCGCCATTCTATTTTCCTTCCATTCGCAGGTTGCGGAACTGCAGAATGATTCCTCAATCAAGCCAACTCCGGAGTGCTCACTCTGCAACACTGGACGACACGGCGGACGATCGCGTTCCTCACGTTTGCGGCCCTCGCGGAGCAATACACGAGAGAGGTTGAAACAAATGTCAAGACGACGGCGCACGCATGACGAGTCGCTGCACTATTTTCTCTGTTCCGCACGCTGCAGCACGCCGCCTCGAGGCCGCGCGAGCCGCGCCTTCGTGTTGTCTGCAAAACCGACGATCGCTTCTCGCAGTGCAGGAAGCCAACGTGGCCGCCTTGGGAGGAACTTTGAGATACTCTGCTCCGCAAGCGCAGCATTTACAGTCAGTGTAGTAGCTTTGCGCATAATCCAGCGGGAGGCGGCACCGCTGGCGCAAAGATGCGTTACTGTAAGAAGCCAAACTCTTGAGCGTTTTGTTTTAAACGCCGTAAAAAGCTTACTTTGCCGTATATATTTCTAAAATGATTCGATTTAATTGATATCGATGATGTTCAGCATGTTTTTCATTGACGACCTATGCTTATTTCTACTAATAAAAAAGACAATTTGTAAATTTTAGTTTATTGCTAAAATAACTACTACGTTTTTTTCGTGTTTTTGTTTTTGCAATCCTTGACGTTTGTCGTGGCTGTTCCCTTTTTTGCAAATAGAGTTTCTTTTTTCTCCCCAACTAACCTATTTTTAAGTATTCTTGAAAACCTTCGATGAAACACCCGGTATATCTTACATCAGACCATTAGAGCCGAAACGTTTCGGTGGCGTTCTCGTCTGGCCTCCTTTCGTCACGTCACAACCAAGATTCATCTCGTGATTGGCAGAATTTGCCTCATCGTAAACCGGCGATTGGGCAGGCATTATCAGTGAGCAGGAAGCTATGGTTTGGCCAATTGCCAATGCCTGCCACTGCAAAGATTTTGTTCGCGTAAGTTGCTATTAGCTTTCGCTAATATCTAGAACATTGACGCATATTCATACAGCCTAAAGTTGTGTACGAGTTCACTTTTCAGCAGAATATGCAGGCTGCCAGCCAAAGTTACCATGCAAGGAATCCCAGTGGATGACAAGCCAGCTGTATGTGTGATTAGACCAAGGGAATGTAATTTATAATAACTTTATTTTCAAAATGAATTGAAGGGACAGAAGGGGAAAAGCCTCCGGTGGATGCTTGCAAAGAGAAAATCAGCATAGAGCTTAACTTCCTTATTGTCCCTGCTTACATCACATTTTTTGTGCCATAATTTATCTCGTCCTTCGTCATTCGTTCTGTTTCTTATATCACCCGCCATGATTGGCTGTCTCCGTGTTCTGGTTACGTTTTTTAAACAGTAGTTAAGAGTGTATTGTCCGGGATGAAGATGAGGCTCATTTGCGTAGCGCTGTGGGGCTTCCATGATGATATATATACAGGGTGTTTTTTTTTTATTCTTTCAGATTTGTTTAAAGACATCCATAAAAGCTCCACTTATGCGGTTTGTGCAAGTGAGTTAAAGGCCCAGGGGAACATCATGTGGGTGGTAATCTTTGCGATAAATCAGCTAATTACTTAAAATTAGTTATTTACTTTTTAATTAGTGAAAATAGACATATGACTCCAATTAGAAACTTGTAGAGCGTTATCGAAAACCACTAAATAAGTCATTTTTAGAAAGACTTTCCGCGCGTGAGAAGCGTAGTAGTGCATTAAAGTTACCACTCGTGGAGCAGGTACAAGGCTAGCGGTTGCGGTGAGGCGCCCGCGCGATGTTTCCGTCTCTTATCTAGCCCCAGCCTTGTGCCTGCTCCACGAGTGGTAAATTAATTGCACTGCTACGCTTCTAACGCGCTGAAAGTCGTTCTTAAAATGACTGATTTAGTGGTTTTCGATAACGCTCAGCAAGTTTCTAATTGGAACCATATATCTATTTTCACTGATTAAAAAGTTAATTCATGAATTTTGAATAATTAGTCGACTTATACGCCCCCTGGGCAAATAACTCACTCCCACAAACCGCATAAGTGTAGCCTTCATGGCTTATTTTTTAAAGATGTGTAAGAATGAAAACAAAACAGCCTGTATATATATATATATATATATATATATATATATATATATATATATATATATATATTAAACATAAACATTTATGACAGAAATCTCTCTTGTCAGGAGAATATTAGATTGACTGATATTTTAAAATCTCTCCACAGTTTATTTTAAAAAAAGCTCACCGGCATTTTAGGATTAGCTCGGTTTTTTGGTCACGAATGACTGTTGGTTGGACGGAGAAGGGATCGGCTTATGTAGGCCGGTTGTGATTGCTGAGTCCGTGTTTTTCCACGAAGCGACAAAGCCCTGTTACAGGGACGCTTGTTGTTGTTGTTGATGTTATATTTTGTTGTCTAGGTGTTCCGGGATTCTCGGTGCAGAAGTTTACGCCAGTGTCATTTCATGCCCAGGATATCGTTTTTGTCGAAGGACACGCTGTGACCCAATTTCACTGCGTGCACATCGAGGGCACTGGCTTGGACGTCGTTCTTCACGCCGTATTTGTTACGACGAAAGCGTTCCGGGCACCTCTTTGTTTCCTCCCCCTCCCCCCCCCCTTTTTCGTAGGCAGCAGGGAAGTCTGCGAACGGGATGCGATAGATGACGCCTTGGGACTTCTTTTTTGGTCTGTCCTTGGGGCGAGGAAGTCGGTGAAGAAGATGTATACTGGTTTGTGAGTGACCGCCATCCCATGTTTTCGAAGGACGCGTCCGATTGACTCGTTGACGTTCCTCACGTTTGGCAGGTACAGACAGCTTAAAGGAGCCGTGACCGTGAAGAGACGGGGACGGCGCAGCCTCTTGTAGACTAGCTTAATGAATCTTTTGGTGTAGCCTTTTTTTCGAAGGTCGGCCTTGATCTCGCTGACCTCTTTTTAGAGAGACTCCTCCGTCGAGCACACAGACATGCCAAGTCTGAACAGCGCAGTGACCGCCGACATTTCATGCGTTGTGGGATGGTAAGAGTCAAAGTTTAAGTCTGGGACTCAAACCGTAACCGTAACCGAAACCGAAAACTGTTTAGGAACGAAATTTTTTCAATAACCGTAACCGGAACGAAACCGTTATTTAGAATTTATAAAAACCGTAACCATAACCGTAACCGTAAATTATTTATCGTTAACCGGTTTTAACCGATATTAACCGAAAAATAAAAATATTAGTTTTTCTCCAGTATGACCTGGAAAAGGTATCTTGAAATATCGTGGCCATTTAACAGAGTTACTGTCAGCGAGTTGTGCATCTGGTAATATATTTCCGTTCAATCTAACTTTACGATTAAGAATACTTAGTTGGAATCTGTGGTCGAGCTTATAGTAACAATAGTCTCTATTTATAAATCTGCCACACTCCTACATCGCGAAATGTATTTGTACGTGCAGGGACGGATGCAGGAATTTCCTGAGGGGGGGGGGGGGGTCAGGTGTTGGTCAGCGTACAATATGTCTAGGAACCCCCTCCCCCTCTCCTTCGTTTTGCGCCCTAATTTTACACATGCAGAAATCAAGAGGGGGGTCAGGACATCCGGACCCCCCTCTAAATCTGCCCCTGACTGTACGTGTCGCCTTCAGGGTATGAACTAATAAGTTAGAATTTTCACATCTCCATCGAACTCGGTTCTATCAAAACCACCGATGTTCCTGACAGGCAGTAGCCAGTATGAAGAAACAAGGTAAATTGACCGTCATGCAGAGCTGGCGGAAAAGAAAACCTGGTATTCATTTAGCCTGAAACGTATCGCGAGTGACAATTTGAAACAACGCAGAAACAAGAAAAAAATGTCAGAGGTTTGACATTTGCGTTTTGTATGATATATATATATATATATATATATATATATATATATATATATATATATATATATATATATATATATATATACAAATATGTGTGGCAGCCGACGGCATTGCCACGCATCTCAGCATGACAAGAGAAAAAGCCATGGAGAAGGATGCCTCGTCTTCAAACGCGCCAACGCACTTGGCCGCCGATTGCGGAGCCGCCCTCGTCCAACAGACAGCGGATGCCATTTCTGCCTCCTTCGCCTCAACCTTGGGAGCTGCCTTGCTTCCAATCGTCGATGCCAAGGCTGGTCTCACCCCACACGGCCAGCAGTCTCAGCAGTCCCTGTCGCAGAACTCTGAACGCGAGCTATTCGAACGTCAGCATGATGAGCTCGAACATTCACAGACGCGCCAAAAGATCGCATCCAGCATCGCCGGAGCCCTCCCCTACTTCCGCCGGAGGTATGGCTTCAACGGGAATCATTTCTACCAGAGCCACCAACGCGATCCGACTACCTCCGGTGGAGCACCCACCGCCCATTCCCGGAGCGAGGGTCCGTCAGGCCTACGACATTCTTTGCGACCTCGCCCAGAACACCAGAAGTTTGTCCACGAGATATGTCCACGAGATCCGGCATCTCCACCCCTATCGCTTCTACTGGGGTATGCCATGCTCCCCGAACATAAGCACCTCATTTTCGATAGACTGGAACTTTTCCACGTCGTCGCGAGAGGGAACTGGAGGGCGGCTATCCTATCCCAGACGTCCAGGCTCGAGTCCGAGGTTTTCAGAGAGCTCCCCGACCAGCTTCCCAACCAGCCTCGACGCGGACGCCGCACGTCTCGTGCTCCCGCGAACACCAGCTACCGCCCAGGCACCAAGTCCAAGAGGCCCTCTAATGCTAAGTGAGTCCGGCAGCTACCCTGTGTCTTCGAGACCCACCAGTGCCGTCATCGACGGCACGGTCGTCTCTTCGACGCTTCTGGACGTTTTCCCGGTCGAGGACGTTCTCGCCCATGCATTTGGCGATGCTGGCGTCTCGGCCGACCTTTGCCCGTGCTTGATCTTGGACCGAAGAAAATGACCCATTGGATCCGACTCGACGGCCACCGCCGCCGAGCGAATCCTGGAGTGGCTCAGCAGGACCGACAGTGTCATTGAGCCCCACGCCAATGACGACTCCCTCGACACCTACGATGGCGAGGAGGAAAACCACACCAACAAAGGAACACACTGCAGACAAACAAAGCGACGTCGAAGACTCCGAGTCGGACCTGGGTAGCACTGCCTACAAGTCGAAAGCGACGGGACCCGACCCAGCAGGCACCTCAAGTCGACTGGGCAGTGTTTAGTGAGGCATGTAGTCACGGGCCGCCCGTGAAGCCCGAAGTCTTCTTGCTTCACGGCCCGCCCCCTCTCCCTGACCAGGTGACCACGATCGATGCCGCCGTAACCAACATGTTGGTGGCATCATCGAACGCTCCTCACGTGGTCCGTACCTCAACCCCGTCTTCCTCGTGTCCAAGTCAGCCACCGAGTCCCGCTTTGTTTTAGACTGCGCAGCATTTACTCCTTACCTCCAGGCACCTTAGTTCCGCCTTACTCCGCTACCTCAGGCCATCAAAGTAAACCCACTCCCTCCCCAAGCGTAAATGATGAAGCTCGACCTTGCCGAGGCCTTTTACCATATCACGCTTCATCCCTCCTCCCGTAATCTGTCCACATTTAAAGTTGGCCGCCGTTACTGCCGTTTTGGCCGTATGCCCTTCGTGATACGCCCGGCGCCGTTTTACAAGCAGCTCTTGGCAACAGCCATTGCCAGGGAATTGCGCGTGCGTGGACTCTGGGCTTGGTCTCACATAGACAACTTCTTGTGCGACCAACCCGACCCAGACAAGCTGGCGTCTACGGTGCGCCTCCTCGTGGAGCACTTGCTGCGGTCGGGATTTCGCTTAAACCTAAGCGACACGAGCAGAGCCCACGCGACGCATGGGTTTTCTCGGGTTCAGGCTCGACACAGCCGATGACACAATTTCGCACACGCCAGAACGGCTCCGAGCCATTCCTTGTGTCCTTCGCTCGCTGGAGCGCCCGCTTCCCCTCAAGGCGCTCCAGGGGGCGGAGGGCTACTTGGCATTTTACTTTTCTCTCTATGACTCTGGGTTTTTTCTTCTTCGTCCCCTGTTTGACAAAGTTTCAGACCAAATTTCTCTTTACTCAACTGGCTTCCGTTTCTTCTGCGTGTTTAGCCGACTTTGCCGCACTGCCAACCGCTCCCCCTTTTCCCCGTTACCCAACAGCGCATGGGCAGATTCCTCCGGAGTCGGTTACTGCGTAGATGTTGGGGACTATGCGCAGGCAATCATCGCCCTCCTGCCGAGGCCAATGTACCTCCGGGAAGGACTCGACGTGTTGTGGTGCGCGTGTATTGCCGAGAAAGGGACACACGGAGAACAGAGCTTTGGCTCTCGCGC
>JAZHYW010047620.1:0-20622 GCA_037355805.1 Ixodes ricinus | reverse complement strand
CTGCTTTTTCTCGGATCTATCACGGTCGCTCTTTCCTTCGTCTATCTAGGTAAGCAAAACACACATGTGTGAAAGTACCGCAGATTTTTGTAAAACATTTTGAAAGTGTTTTAGCCGCAGAGATAAACTACGTATGGTTGAACGTTTAGCTTTCGGTCAAATCTAATTCTAGCGGATTTTTTACAATATATCTAAAGTTTCTAAACTTTGCTATAAATATTAAGATATAAATACCAAACTATAAATTGTTATGCTATAAAACTTTATAGCTGAATTTCTTCTTACACGTTCAATAGGAGATGTGCCCCGTTCTCTCGCAGGCTGCGCGCTTCTGCACGATGTATTCGTGGTTTTTCATGGTCACCATTTTGTCACAGAAAATTTCGAAAAATCTTTATACCTTCTGAGTAAGGTAACAGTGTTCTTGAATTTGATATCTCCTTCGGAATATTAGCTCTACATTCGTGCAGAGTTTAAGCGTTGGACAATGCGTACTATAGTTAGGCTGCGAATAAAACACTGTAAATTATGTCGCGGGCCACGCTTTACGCAGCGGGAAACGGGCAATTCGCAACTTCATCGACATGCGGTGATTTTGTTTTTGGCTGTTCCCATCCTTCATTTTGGCTTTTTGAGGCGTCACCGGCTTGTGAACGCCTTGTACACCTTTCATGATGTCATACTAACTCGCCTAACTTTATGTGGGGTTGTACACGATATTTGAGAATAATTAATCGATTACAGCTACCATTATCCTAAATTAAGAATATGTTAACTATATACGTTGATTACACGAAAAGAAAGCTAATTACCCTTTAGCTTAATAAGTAACCGCTACGTTTTCTACTACATCAAAATTTCAAGGCGACAGATTTTTCGGTCGGGCTGAAAACGACGTGCCCTTCGTAATGTTTATGATTGAAATAAAATCCCCCAAAATGACATAATTATCTTCCTAATTTAATTATTCTGCTAGAGGTGTGATCTTGTATGAGACGTTTCGACTTTTAGTTTAGTTTCAAACTCGGACGTGCAAAAGGGTAAGTTAGGGCTGTTCTAACGGTTACAGATAATCTTAATGCTTCGAGAAGTAGTCAAATTACTGTGGCTATTGTTTCTTAATATATGTTATGAAATAATTACAAACTTTCTCAAAAAAGTGATCCATTACAACTGCGTTTATCACTTGTAATGAGTGCCGTACCAGTGCGCTCGGAAGAAGCGTAGAGTGCCAGAATTTCAGAGTGTTTCCAACTGATCAATCTGAGTGACGTGATTTATGGGCCGCGTTGACATTGCAAGGTGAGAGGAGGTGACAAAATCTTTGATCGACTCCAGACGTCTTCAGCTTTCTCGCCGCTATCCTCTCCACCACGTGACATTGCAACGCATGATCACTGGTGGCAAATCTGCGCCAGGGGTGTCCGTCACAAGATTGTAAACAATCCCCATGGTCTCAGTTTTTTTCATTTCGTAAATCCTGGTTCTTTAGATTTGCGTAGTGAGCCTGGATTAAAATACGGAGCAACTCAAACCACGGGCAACGTTTGCAAGTTAAGGGCCGACGGCTCCTGAGCTAATGGGCCGCGCGTGCGCATGCATCGCCTTGTCACGAGTTGCAGTGGAAATGGGCGAAGAAGCGGAGGCGTTCCCAGGCCATCAACGTTTCGTCACCTCCTCGCAACATCTTCTGTGAGCACGGCCCATCATCCACGTGATCCCTATCGCGCAGTTGCAAAATACGCCGGAATCTTGACATACTAGAGCTGCGATGCTTAGAGCGTCATACCTGCAATCTCTACTTATTCTCTGAATCTACCATATTTGGGAAGTACTTCGGCAGCAAAGTGCAGAATACTATAGAGGGAAGATTGCGAGTGACGCGGACAAAAACATGTTTAGGTCGAACAATGAAGTCTGCGACATGGCATTGAGGAAAGGACGTTTCATGCGATTCCACCGCCCTTTGTAACATCTCAGATCTGGTGTTAAATCTAGAAATATTTTTTCCTTTTCATGTGATAGGCCACATCAGTAAGTGGCAATGACTATTTCCACCTGTTCTGCGCGAAAATTAACACACTTGGTGTTTTTATATTCTATACCCAGTCAAAATAATGTAGACGTATTGAACACATTCAATTTCAGACCATTACTCTCTTAGTTATATTGCTGACATATAGGATGTATTTTATATCCAAACATTAAAAAACGGTAGAAAACATGATTGCGCTTTCCGACAGGGTCATGGAAAGAACAGACACCACCGACGAAAAATACCAGCTCGAACAATCTCACGTACAATACCAACTCGCCCAACAATCAGCACTTGTCATTTCAAACCTAAACAAAAAAATATGTTAGTTGTTTGGAAACAAATTCGCATCCAATACCTCTCAGAAGTTTCAATTACACAAAACTAAACAACCCCTCTGATATATGCACTTCGCTTCAAGAAACTGCAACGCTCTTTCTTCATCAAGAAAGCTTAAAGGTATTACAAGCTATTTTTTATTTTTTTTAGAGTTTAACAATTCGTCATTGCCTGTTTTCCCCATCATGTTTTCCCCATCATATATATCGTC
The DNA here is from genome assembly GCA_037355805.1 of Ixodes ricinus. NCBI lineage: Eukaryota > Metazoa > Arthropoda > Arachnida > Ixodida > Ixodidae > Ixodes > Ixodes ricinus. The sequence goes on along the minus strand of JAZHYW010047620.1, from coordinate 18,037 downwards.
ATTGCCACACACCGTCAAACTTTCAAACCACCAACTGGAAGCTTTAATTACATTTAAAACAGAGGGCTTCTTATTATTTTCAATGATTTCGCATTATCTCATAGTGCAGGCGATATGCGTGTTTTTTTAGGCTTTAAAAGCTTGGATATAAAAGAAAGACCGGAATGCTAGAATAGTTTGGTTTATACATAAATGTTATAAGGGAAGGTTGCTTAATCTAGGGGCTATTCGTCATAACTAGTCAAATAAATATTTTAAAATTGTTCATTACATTTTTAGCTTTTAAAAGTAACTTCATGGTTCCAAGTAGAAATGTTGCCAAACGTCATCTACACCCCCGCTTTGGGAAAGTCTACAAATACTTCCAGCCTGTGGTTATCGTGTCAGTTCGCTAAGGTTACCACCCGTGCAACTGGAGCAAGGCTTGTAAAATAAATGTTCCGCCATGTCTCAAACGGTCGCATGGTTATCATGCATAATATTTATTTTCTAGGTACCATAAAAAGTAATTCACATCAGAAACATCTTCAATACTGACTTAATATTACATTAATTTTTCGGCTACTGCAATTATGAAATACTTTCATTCCACTTTCCAAATAAATGTGTACGATAATATTTATACTACTGGTCGCCCGGAAAAAAATAGCTGAATTCCCGAAACCACAAAATATTTCCCTTTTTACATCTTTCCACTAGATCCCCAAAGTTCTACACAAATATATATATATATATATATATATATATATATATATATATATATTTTTTTTAAATTAAGAGTTAAGTATTTCTGGTTTCAAGACCCAATTTACTCTCACATTCCATCCTACCTGTTCAATGTTTCTAATGTATGTTTTTGTTTTATGTTTTTATTTCTTGCAATTGTGTTTTCATATATTTTTAAAACCTGTGTTGTCGTGTCCGTGTATAATGTCAGTCAGAATGTTTTTTTTTGTCGTTTCTTTTTTTTTTTTTTGCAGCTGCTGACTATGGAAAAGTAGCCTAGACCTATTCAAGTTGCTTTTTCTAGCTTTCTGTCTGGGTTACCCTTCCAGTGCACCTATGCCAAAATAATGATTTGCATTCTAACTTCCAAACATGGATGATCAGAGACGGAAAACCCGCGTGGGCCCGAATGTTTTTGTGCGCTAGCGTATGTGACGATAGTCAACATAGAAAAACCGAAGGCGCCAAAGAAATATGACTTGCAAAACACCGTTTTATACACTGCTTAAATTTTTATTTACATCAAATATAGTGACTTTGGTTCAGCTATCGATGTTCTGGTCGATGCTACTTTTTAGCTTTGGTGCGTTTAGTGCGTAACTTGTTCGCCTTCCAAAGTGTCACACCCGTGTTTACTGCGTTCTAGAGATTGCACACTGGTCTTGTATTTATAAACTTTACTATAGTGTATAACCTCATTTTTTCGAGACCACGTAAATATTAACATCAATATCAAATAACTTGATTGTGCCAGCTGGAATGTAGCATCGTATACAGTGTTGTGGGCGTTAGAGCAAAAATAACGGCATTCATTACTCGCTCCTTGCAAATAAAATTATCACGATTTTATTACCGCTTTTGTAGGATATTAACGCATGTTACTTCTGCGATACTTATTTAAATACAAATGAACACGTTTTACTGTTTTGACAATAAAGGTATGCATAAGGGCGCTATTTCGAGAAACATTATGTCCACGCAGAAAGTGAAGATAATTACCTTATTTATTACGGTTTTACCTAAATACTAGAAGATCGGAAAAACGCCAAACACTCAAAAATGCACATCGCTTGGCGTGTAAAATCTGGAAAAAATCAACGTGTATTTTTTTAAGGTCTTAAGAAGAATATATAACGAGCAACATAACTACGCTACATGTTACTCGAAATTAGTAACATCGGTACTTTACGCATGACTGCTTTAAAAATGTAACTAAAACGTTGGGAGCAACCAAAAAAAAATTGCGCAGTGCGGTTAGCAACTTGCAACACGTTTCCGCCAACACTTATTGTATAAAAGGTGAGAAAAAAATAGAGCATTTAAAGGAGAGGAGAGCCATCTTTTTGAATTCTGAGCGCAGGAAGGCTTGTAAGTCGTCCCAAGGTGGTTGGCTTCTTTAGTCCGGTAGGCCAGGTGACGCCCCGCCAGTCTGCCTGTTTTCAGCAGTCGAAACTGGTCTTCAGTGCTTGAGCTGGTCAGCTGGTCCATACCGCTGTTCAGTGCTTTGTTGGAAAACGGAGGGTGTGCAGTGCTGTGCTTTTACTCCCATTCCATATGGTAAATAGTGTTCGGCACTTGAGAGTGTTTACTTTTGAGGTCGTAGTTGGCTGAATAAATGACGTTAAATAATGCACCACGCAGAAAAATATTTGTATGTAGCCTACTAAGCGTGACTGAGTCGTCTCTATATATATGGGAGTGTGGGCGAGTGTAGATTTTCTCTCATAGTCCCTGGAGCCCGGACAACCAGCGAGTTAACCTCGCAAGTGTGTTCGCAGTAAGCGGTGTGCGCTCTGCTAGATTATCCGCTAGGCTTTCATGTCCCACTGCTAAGACTATGTAAGTTTAGAGGGAAATCCTGCCATATTTCTAACGCTTCGAGGGCCGATATTGACATTCGCACTAGTAGGCAATTCCTACAGGCGGCTTGTAAATTTGTTTTGACCGTGATCTCTTCCATGTCCGTTTTCACCGCAAGAGCAATTGCCATTTCGTCTGCCGAGTACACGTACAGGGTCCTCACGGTGGCCGCCGCCACTTCTCCCTTGTTGTTTACCACGCTGATCGTGCGTCCTTTCTTTCCTTTCTAACAGTTCTGCGTCGTGTAGCGCAAGCAGTTCTCATCTCTCCTAAGCCTTTCTGAGGGCATCCACTCTTCCCGTTTTTCTTTCTTTGTTGTCTTATGAATGCATGTTGCGAGAAATAGATGCAACCGTGATCTGGTCTCAGATGTAGAGGAATCCTTTGTTTACGTCTCTTCTGTGAAAGTTGTTTTGAAACGAACCTTTAACGTCCAGTGCTTTGATCGAGTTATTTTTCTGCATGCTGAGGTTACCTATTAAATTCTCCTGGAGTTGTAGGAGGATGTGTATGGTCGATAGAATAGGTCTGAATTCATACATTGTTTGGTAGGCTCTCCTCGAGATACGGGGGCAGTCTATTTTGTGCAATGAGCTAGAATAGCTTGCCCGCGAACGATGTGAGGGAATTCGGTCGAAGGTTTTGCAGTGCCATCGATTTGCTCGATTTGGAGTTTATCGTCATGTCCACTTGCTTCTAGGATGACGGAACTTTTCCGGTCTCCAAGGTCTACTTGATGCACTTGAGAAAACCATCCGTGGTCTCGTCGTCCCGCTTACTGAGCGTCTGATTCTTTATGTTGTATCTTCCTATGGCCATGGTTCTCATCAAATTCCTGAGTGCCACCATCTCTATGCCCTGTTGAAGGGTCGGTCCAACTCCGGGTCGTCATTGCCCTCGTATTCCGGGAGAGTGATTGTCCGCGACTGAAGTTCCAGTTGTTTCATTGTGTAATTGTTTTGCGATTGCTTCTAGCATTCCTCCATCCCTGCCCTGATAGTTGTGGATGAAACGTTTAATATGGTGGCCCATGACAGGTTTTTATTCCGTTTTGACCAGGAGTGACTTGAATATTGTCCATGTTGAGTGAATGCTCAGCGTCTCTTTAAAGCCGGTCACATATCTGAACAAATTTTGTCTTTCGAGTCCCCCTGCTTACCCCTCCGCTTAACTTGTGACCGGGGCTTGCGTAGCTTGAGGTTGCGGTCTCTTTCATTTCTTTATGTTCTTAAATGGCCTTAACGGGCCTCCCAGGAGTGGAATAACTGCTCTTCCAACTCGCGGTTTTCAGAGCTGAGCTGTATCGTATTGGTGTGCTCAGTAACAGATCCCATCACTTTCTTGGTTAATTCTTCAGTATCGACCAGTTTTCCTAAGTGTTCTTCCTCTGGGAAGGCGAACCAGTCCGTGATTTTTGATTCTCCAGTTGTTATATTTTTATTTTATTTTTATGGTTTCTGTTTTTTGTTTCCATTATGTAGTGGTCACGTGACAGGGCTTCTTGCGGCCTCGTCCATTCGACTTTCCTATACACGCCTACAGGGCTAAGTCGAGGCTGGTGTCCCCGCAGACGTTGTTTTTGATTCTGGTGAGAAACCGGGGGCCTTCCACAGCGTCAGCTTGTGTTTCGTGCCGCGTTGTGCTGGTGTGTGCGCTTCTTTCTGGTAGTGTGGTATGCCCACGCTTTATGCGGTGTTTTGACGCCCCCTGTCTGGTAGAAACTTCTGCCCTTTGATGACTTTCTTGACATCGCTTAGGAACTTGTCCAAGTCTTTCAAAATGTCCTGTATAAGTTCAGAAAAAAGAAACACTATAGGTTTTTTTACGGCAATATTTCTATTAAAGTGAGCTATATCATGTGATTGATCTGGTGCTGTTGCGTCGTGTGTCTTTTAATGCGAAAGCATTAACTGCCTCATGGAGCGAGCTGACGTCATCAGTTTGAAGCGCGAAAACGGCACCTAGTGTCCTTCGGTTCCATTGGCTGGTGCGCGTCGACTGGCCTCCCATTGGCTGCTGTGCTCGTCAGTTTCCACGACCGCTCACCCTATGGCGCTGCGTGTCCATGAGCGCTGCCATTAACAAAGAGCGTCCAAGGTCACCGTGCTCAGGGGAGCACACACGGTGACCGGCGACGAAAAGTACGCAGCAGACGAAAAAGGGAGCGGACGAGCGGCTTGCATTCTTTTCGCATTCACAACTCAGTAAGGAATACTTAGGTGTACTTCGACCTTTTCTTCTTTATTTTGAGGTGAAGATAGCCATTCAGTTTCTTCCTTCGGCTATGTGTGCCTCATAGCCAAGCAGCTTGATCTTGCAAGTTTTTGTATCTTGTACCGCGATGATATTCAGTTGATGAAGAAATGCTAAATTGAAGTAGATTCTGCTTTTTCCGCTTTATTGATCTTCAGTGACATTGAAAAATTTTGACAATTTGTTGCCCGTCTGTTTTTTCACGCGTTGTATGCTCTCCATTGTGGGAGCTCAGGGGTTATTTTGCCTGCCCGTATTTTATTGCCTACATTTTTTACTCATTTCAGATCTGTTCCCTATCCTCTAGGACAGGAAACACGCTGCTTGAATGCGTTGCTTACCATCCTCATCTGGGCATTTGAGGGCTCTCGCGCCCATTTTCTGAATTGATCACGATTGAGAGTTGAACTAGCCATTTGGGTTTGATGTGATTGTCGTTTTCAATCATTGTGTTCACAGTCTCCATCATATTGTTAGATCCTTGCTCAACTGCTTCCATCAACTGGCTCATTTTTTCGATAAATTCTCATCAATCCTTTCGGCTACATAGTTCATGCGATATTTCATGTTCTGTTCGAGATCTTCCGCAGAGGTGTCGGCGCCCGCGGCGATGTCTTCAGTACCTGTTGCTGTTTTATCTGCATCTACCCTATGAGCAGCTTTATTTTCTGCTCTATGACCTGCTTCTTTAGCCTGCGCTTTCTTTAGCTGTTTCTTTAAGCACTCTTTTAACACCGCATTATGTTTCCTTAATGCGTCTTTGCTCTGTTCGTTGTGTACTTTACGTGAATACTTCTGTATAACCGACAAAAGGGGGGGGGGGGATGCATTGCCTGAAGCAGTGGGAAAGTCGAAAACCAGCTGGGACCAGGTCACCGTTCTGTCCAGTGGAAAAGGCGTCCGTTGCAGCTGCTAGGACGGGGTGACGCTTGCAGCTCCCGTCCAAACGGCTTGCTTGCTGTCCGATTCGTTTATTTTTCCTTCGTGCAACGGTGGGGAAATAGCTCTAGGTCGCTCATTGTTATCCTTGATTGCCGTTTCATGGGGTTGGTCGCGCAGCTTGCACGTGTGCTGGCACTTTTTGCTTGTTGGGGATGTTCCACTCCGCATTGGTTACACGTGTTTCTGTTTGAGTTGGGAAAGAAGTCTTCTCTGCGGCCGACCTCCCGCAGGCCATGCACTGCTGCACACATCAGTGGTAGAGCCGGTACTGGGAGAACATACTACCTACTTTCACTTAGAAAGGCCCTTGGGGCCCTCAAACTTGAGTAGAGCCGTGCTGAGTTTTACTAGAATTTGTGTTTGTAGAATCTGGTAGCCGTCGACAGATACGGATTCTGCGAGCTCTTTCTCTGTTGCCTCTATTCCGTGAATCGCTTCTTGTACGGTGCCTAAGAATGGTTTTAGGTAAGCTACAAGCTGGTGGAATATCATGTCTGTGGTATTCGTAAGATCTTGAACAACTTCATGACGTGGTCCTTATCCGCGTTTGCTTGCGATGATCAAGTTCTTAACCCGTTGCCTCTGAATTGTTACGTTCGAGTAGAAGTATTTTAATTGAAAACCGCTTGCCTTTGCGAGGTCATGTGTGAGGCTTTTGTCGAAACAAATATAAAACTCGAGGCCGGTTCTTCTTATGTACATGAATTTGTATTCGTCCTCTAGTTGTGGTGGCAAAATGCCTTTCTTCGGAGGCCTGTTGTTGTTTCCGCAGTTTCCTCCACCCCGCGTCGTTAATAACTGCCGCTTGATTTTGGCCGTTTGCCTCATCAAGTTTTTCAGTCAACTAATTCTGTTTTCTTTTTTTTGTTTTATGTACTGTTGGGTTTGCCGCTTCCTTTTGTGTGGTTGTCATCGCTGTTCTCTTGATTTGTCTATCCTTGAGAACTAGAAACCACGTGTCAGTTTGACACAAAGTCCTGCAGATATTCTTATCAAACTCCGTTCCACTCGTTTCGTTACTCGTTCCTTCATAGCCGTTCTCTATGTCGACCTTGTTGTTCATTCCGTTCTTCCTTTATTCTGTAGTTTTGATGTTTGCGTGGCCCGAGAACCCGTGCATGAGGCAGGTTTCGTTGTTAGGTTTAGCTTAGGCCTAACTGTCGGTGGGTGCACCAGTGCTCGATTACGGCCAAGATAGCGACCGCCCGTGCTCCTGGTTAAGCTTAGCTCTCCGCACACAAAGCAATCCAACAATTTCAAGTTGGAAAGTCTGACGACAGATTAACTCAATTCTGAGAGGTGTGGTATCCTTCGATGCCACTTTGCTTTCTGAGTTGGGCGACACCAAATTTATAAGGAGTGTATATTCATCTTCATCTCAGTCATTGCCAGACGGGCGGATAGAGGGCGCTGACGTACTCGGTACAATTAGGTTGCTTTCGATTTCGTTGGTTTCAGTTTCGACGTACGCGCGGCTGTGTGGCTGTTTTATGTTTTTATTCTTAGTTTTGTGATACCAATGTTCTCCTTGTAGCACATAACCCACAAAAATAGTGGTTCTGAGCCACTCTCATAGACTACTATATGGTTTCTAGCCTCAATTGCGTTTCTTTATGGACACCATTGATGCATTTTCCTAAAGTCGACGGCAAAATAACTGAACTGATTAACAGGGAGTATAGAATAGTCTACGGCTGAAGCCGATGACGCTATTTAAAAAAAAATAAACGATTGAAGAGAGTAATTTCTGTATGTGAAGAAGCAGGTCGACAGCAAGGTTAAGATGGTCGTGAATCGGTAGGAACAAAACCCGCGAGTTTACAAACGACTGTTTTGTTTCGTGAACAACCGACTTTTAAAGAAGTTCTCAGAATAAAAAAAAATCGTCGTACAATGAGGCAGATGGATTATATTAACAAAAAGTAATATTGTCTAGACGTGTGTTATTAAAAAACAAATACTCGAGACATAATTTGAGAACGCAACCTAGGCCGAGTGGAATCTTAATTTAATTATAAGCCCAGTTAAAGTACTCAGATGCGTCATTTAATATTATTGATCTTAAGAAATAAGCTATTTGTATATGGACATTTGCGTACAGCGTACAAAAGTTGTGACATAAGTGCAAGGTGGTAGATACGCCTAAAAACACGTACAAAGAGAGAAGCATAAAGGACGAGGCGTAACATGCAACTGAACTTTACTGAAGAAAACATACAAAAATAATAAAACCGCACATGCACAAAGATGATGGACTTTCATTAACCATCCTGGAAAGCCTGCCGTCACTGTTGAGTGACCGATAAAAGCCTGCTCCTTATCGGATAAGACAACAGAAGGAGCACTGACCCACAAATTTGTGCCATGGGCCCTTATCATGAATGCCTCATGTATCTCCGCGTTCCGACTTCGTTTTGAATTTTCCCATAGTCTTGTTACTATTAAACTCGGCCTGACACTCACACCTATCACAAAGTACAGCGAAGTGGCCAGACGGGGATCGCCTGTAGGCGGCGGAGTGTTTTCCTAATTTTATCATTAATGCACCCTGTCGTCTGGCCAACATAAGTCCTACCGCAAGACAGGGGGACCTCGTAAGTGACCCCTCAGCACTGTGGTGTTACTTTTTGAAGGGCCCTCTACTAATAATCGCGGCGTGATCGGTATGCGTTTCGCTCGTCACCCAGGGAGTGACATAACACAACGAGAAGACAGCGAATTTGTTTACTGTACCTCCCGGTTGCCCGTCGTCGAGAGCCGGCAGTCCAGGCACGCCGACCCTTGTTGTCGCCCGTCGTTCAGAGCCCGCATTCCGAGTCCGTGTCCAGGCCTGCGGATTGTCCTTCCCACGCCAGCGCTGCGTAGGCTAGCTGTCCAGGGCTATCACAGCCCGAGTCTCGCTGCGGAACCACCCCTGGATCGTCGTGGCATAGGCCAGATGGCCAGGGCTCACCGTTTCCACCGGTTCGTCTCCAAACCTCGCTGGCTGGTGGACCGCTCCGGGGTTCGCCTTGGGCCAGGCCAGGCAGCCCGGCTCCACCGTTCCTGCCCAGCTCCAGACTCGCTCAGCACGCACTGTCTCGCGCCTGCTCGTGTCTTGTCCGCCGACCGCCTGTCACGTGCCCTCTGCCTCGTCTTTCACCCTTGGTGCCACACTCTCCCCTCCTCATGGCCCGGACTTCGGGGGACTTCCGATACACGGAACTTCATGGGCCTCAGGGAGGAGTTCTTCCACGTCGAGGCACGGGGGACAGGTGGAGCACTCTGGTCGGCGCCGTGTGAGGTGTCGAAAGGCGGCCGCTGGTGGCGGTTGCCGGAGTGGCCACGTTGCATCGTCCGAAAGCGGCGTAGGTGGTAGTGGGACCCTCGGCGTCAGACTTTCCTGGTGCCGGCATCACCTGGCTCTTCTAGCGAAGCCGGCAGAGAATGCCGACCTGTGCGTCGCTCGCTGTCCCACTCACTGCGATGCAGCAGGGGGCTTGCTCTAAGCTGGTGCGCCCGACGCGGAATGGACCTGCCCCGTTCCGCTTACAGGTCGCATCGGGCTTAGAACTGCCCGCCTGAACCGTTCGTCAGGCCGAACAACTGTCAGCCACCCTGAGCACTTGGGAAAACGAATGGGCCCGTCTTCCCTCCCGGTGGGCTGCCTGGGTTACGCCGTCTGAGGCCGTCTTTCCAACAAGCTATTCTGCGCAGAACAAAGTGTTAAAACAACATACAACGAACAAATGCTTTGCCGCAGATGGTGGCAGTGGCCATAGCCTCCAACGCCAAATTGCTTGCCGACGGGTTCGTGTACCATGCGGCTAACTCGGCGAGTCCGCATTCCAGAGCTCGCTCCTGGGTCACCAGGAACAGGGGATTTCTTGCATCCTACCGCAACCTACTGTTATACGTCTTCCCCATCGCGACGACGGTAGTATCCTTTCAAGTCAGCGATGTGAACCGGGCAAGCCTCCTCGTTTGTATCTCTCCAAGTGAGCCTAGAAGTAAGACACGACGCTCGCGTCTTTGTACATCGGGTGCCCTTCTCACCTCGGAGCAAGCGATGCGGCAAAACCAATAGCTGCGTTGTTCAACGCGTGAGTTTCCTTCAGAACAGGTAACGATGGTGTAAACCTAGTCCATCTTTTGCGCAAGCGAAGGGATCCAAAGCCAGTTGCGGGATGGCCATATACTATACCCGCGTTCCGCAACGGTTACATATACCATGTGCTACTCGATGTAAGCGTCAGCGTCCTGTTCCATCCACGTGTATACGAGCTATAGGGACTGATCGGTCCTCGGAGGAGGCGGCAGCTCAGCGAGCAAGCCCGCTTAAACCGTTAACGCCTCAAGGCAAGCTGGACAGCTACAAGCCACCTAAATGTCTACCGCCTCATCCCCGCCCAGTTCGTGACGCGACATAACTTATTAAAAGTCTTGCTGTCACTGCCACGAACGGCCAGAGTGAAGCCGAAAATTATCCTATAAATCGCCTCTGCCCTTCGTGGATTGTTAGGGTGACGCGAAGCAACTAGCCGTCTTGGCCCAGCAGTTACAAATCATAGTGCCCATTAACTCGCCTGCCAGCGTTCCCGGTGTCAACCGCAATTTCCGCCAGTTTACCCGACACCCGCTGACAATCTCGTCCGCCAGTGTTCCCGATGTCAACTGCCATTCCCGCAATATTTCCGACACCCACTGACAAAGAGCCATCTGCACCCCGGCCTCGACAAGCGCTTACTTGCCCACCGCATCACCCCAAGCCTAAATCCTAAATCTGCAACGAGTCCTGGCTGTTTTACCTCCTGCCAGTCGTTATCATGCCTTCCTGCGAACATGCCGTGCCTCTCTTCTGCCTCCGAAGACAACTTTCTTACATCTTAACCGCGCTCCTCGTCTTCGCCCCGGTTGCATCACCTCCTGCCAACCGCTATTCTGGGGTACCCGAGAAAGCGCGTCCGCAACCTCGTCCTTCGAGCCCTTTAGGTACTCAGATTCGAGGAGACACCTGCTGAGCTGTGCTGCGAGACAAGTTGCCAAAGTTCCAACATACTTTGTCTCAACGGGCATTGTTAGCGTTAGTGAACAACCCGCTCAACGAATCCGTAGGACTCCCTGCGGAAGACTAGAAGCGGAGGCATACCAAGCGGGCCCTACGTTGGATGCGCCATTTTAATGGGGGTTTCTTTAGGGAGGTCCCTCTACTAATAATTGGCGCCCGATCGGTATGCGTTTCGCTCGTCACCCAGGGCGTGACATAACACAACGAGGAGACAGCGAATGGACTTACTGTACCTCCCGGTTGCCCGTCGTCGAGAGCCGGCAGTCCAGGCACGCCGACCCTCGTTGTCGCCCGTCGTTCAGAGCCCGCATGTCCGAGTCCGTGTCCAGACCTCCGGATCGTCCTTCCGACGCCAGCGCTGCGTAGGCTAGCTGTCCAGGGCTATCACAGCCCGAGTCTCGCTGCGGAACCACCCCGGGATCGTCGTGGCCTAGGCCAGATGGCCAGGGCTCGCCGTTTCCATCGGTCCGTCTCCAAACCTCGCTAGCTGGTGGACCGCTCCGGGGTTAGCCATGGGCCAGGCCAGGCAGCCCGGCTCCACCGTTCCTGCCCAGCTCCAGCCTCGCTCAGCACGCACTGTCTCGCGCCAGCTCGTGTCTTGTCCGCCGACCGCCTGTCACGTGCCCTCTGCCTCGTCTTTCACTCTCGGCTCCCACATCACATTGCCGTAACTTGGTGGCATGACGCTTGCCGCACACCCCTCCACATCACCCGGCGCACCTGCATTATTTATTCTTTGGTAAAGCTTAGAAAGCTATGTCAAAGACGTCTCGCACCCGTGAAATTGCTGAAATATAATTCGCAGGAGAAGTGCTTCAGAAAGGTTGACTGAAGTCTAAAGCTAGGCGACACATTATGAACAAGCGTAAAATATCTTCATTTTTAAACAGATGCGCTTTTTTAAATTTCGGCGTTGCCAGCTCTGAAAAGTAAACCTTTTTTCTCGATCGACGAAGCGTTACTAGGGTGCTTTTTATGCAGACGGATGTTTTTCAGCTTCAAAGAGTGCGGACTCCAGCCACTGTCAAATAATAAAATAACGTAATGCAATTTTTTGCGTGCGCAAAAAACAAAAATTGTTGTTTTTGCGCATTTGTCAAGCTCATACCGCGTCTTAAATAAGTGCATAAAGGTGATGCTATTTTTTGCGCATTCAAAAATTGTGTGCACTCTTAATTTGTTTGTGCCAGTTTCTTACGCGGGAAGTCCCAACCTTTTGTTATAATGAATTAAGTGGCATGAACTGGTTATCTACAGAAAATAAATAAATAACTTTAAAGACTGCCGAAATAGGACCGAGCACGGTTTGTTAAAATAAATAAATAACTTGACCAACCGAATGCTTATATCGCAGAAAGGATTGAAAATGTCATGCAGATATGGGAGTGGTATTATCAACAAACAAATCGCCTTATGTTCACGTGCCATTATTCCTATATTCAGATAAAATGCGAGCCAAACGTATGCCTTTCTCCTTCACAAGCTCCCTCAAGTAATCAACACAATAATATTTCGATTTATTAGGCATTCGAATGACGATGCTTTCAAAAACATATAGATTTCCCGAAAGTTGATTATACCATAAACCTTCAAATCCTATTTCATATTTATACGTGCTTCCAGTTGAAATTTTTCTGCCACTATTAGTAAACACACCTAAGTTGTCATAAGTAACTGAACGTTGAACCTTCTTGCTGTCTTGGTCATTTGCATAATATTGATACTCCGTAGTAACGCTGCTCTCAGTGAATCGTCCTCACGCATTCGATACGCCCACGATAAAAATTGTCAAATCATGCAACAAAAGTAACGACTGAAGTTGTGCTCATCGTGATGTAATGCAAATAGGTAGTGGATATAAGTATCAAACTATACTTTGCGCATAAATGCCAGAAAGCGCGGTGAAACGAGAGGCAAATCACTAATACAACGCATTCGCCAAGGCGCGTAGAGTAGAGATGATTAACGAGTTGAAGCAACCTGATGGCGACCACGCCACCTGATTTTGAGATGGCAGTGCCCATCTGACTGAGAATAAAAAAAGTCTTTAGTTGTTAACGCGCATGCGTTTAGGAACTCCTGTCGCAGAAAAGCCGATTTCGGTGGCGCTGTGAAGGGCAAAGCCGGATTAGTCGATTTGCTCATTACGTCGCAGCCACATCATCTCGCGCTGGAATTTTGAACAAATCACAACGTTCACATGAAACATAACGTCGCGCGTGGAATGAAATAGATTAAAATATAACATGCAATGCGAATCAAAATTTGCCGCATGTCTAAAATGATTTAAGTTCATAAAGTATTTCATTGATTTAAACAAATAAAGTTGAAAAATTTTAAGCGGAAGAGGGATTCGAACGCACGACCCTTCAGTTGCGAGCCAGACAAGCTACCGACTAGGTAGGCAGTATTTTTTCACCAGTATTGTTTATGTTATACATGCAACATATCTAAAACCCCACCACACTGCGAGTTAAATACTATATATCGTATTCAGCTCCTAACGGGTAAAATTCAAACAGCAAGTGTTCAGAAGGGGTATTCACTATGCGTTAAACAACTCAAGCAATACTTACATATACCAAAGTCACTTGAGTTATCGCAAGCAAACAACAACCACCTCCGCATCAGTACAACTTTAACTGTAGTTCAGATATGAGTTCTGAAGTGTCGAAGCTGTTACGTAGGTCTTCCAGCAAAGGAGTCCACTCTGGTGCTATCTCAAATGGAGAAATGCTCTTGAGTTGAGTAATGATTTCAATAAAATAAATGTTTACTTTATGGACCACAGTATCCTAATGCTGACTTTCAAGCAAAAATTCTATGTGCTGAAAATACCTAGAAACAGGAAGAAATCATATGGAGGAAGCATGGAGTAATTGGCATATCTTTCTTTGAAGTTTGTTTCAGGATATGCCAAAAAGGAAAGCCTCCCAGCAATTAGTAAAAACATGCTCAATCTTAAATGGTTGTTTAAAAAGAAAACAGTTTATACACCGTGGAACAAAAATGTTTTTCGTCAGGAGCCACACCTTAATGGGTAATGTTTCAGCATGCATTTTATAATATAAAACTTTTTCAGCAAGTGATTTTTCAGGATACAAAGGATTGGGAAAAAGGTTATCCAGGAAAACTCATGTAAGCTCATTCCAAATAACACCAGATAGATACACTCGAAAAAATCGAATGGGAAAAACTTATACGAATCAACACCATATTTTTTAGAATCCACCAGTTGTCAAAATGTCCGGTGTCTGGGAAGACACAAGGAGCGACGGCAATGGGTCAGATAATTTAGATTGTTTAACTGTGCTTATCAAATTTCGCTCCTCATTACGAAAGGGAAAAAAACGCGATATAAGTTGACGGATGAACGAATGTGGCAGGCCTGAAACCTGCCAGTTTAATATGTGGAATAAATTGTCACGTCTTCATCTTTTTCATCCACAATTTAAAAGAAACAACGCACAAATGATATGCATCTTTTAAAATTTAAATCGAGCACACTGGAGGACCTGCAATACACACTTACGTTTGGCAATAAGAAAAAAGCTGTAAACAGTTGCTCTAGCTAAAGTTGAAAAGTCATCGCTGTGCAAAATTGATACACGTGTTTTAGTTCATTAGGTACAGTTAACCAGTATTTCGTAGTGTTTCAAAATTTATGAAGTGACACGCCTACATATTTACCATTTGTTTGGTTATATATTACAGCTTCATACTTTGCGGGCATAATTTCCAACGACCCGTACAAGAAGCCAACACATTTTCTAGGTTTACCGCTGCACCTGTTATGCCACGACAATTCCTTGGTCAACACAACAGCCTCGGGAACACTTCTCTTGTCACGACAGAAAATGTCCACTTTGTCTTCATAACCTAAACCTTCGAGCTTTATTGTTTTGAGACTGAAGCCTCCCAGTCTGTTACTTTCGGCAAAACTCAGACATATGCTTGTAAATAAATATCAAATAAACATGGTGTAAACGGACACCCTTCCCGAACGGAAGCCAGTACTGGATGTTAACTGAAAGATTGCCATTGATTATGCCTTTTGTTTAACAGTCTTTATTGATGGTGTGCTCTCCGTCGAAGATTACAGTTGCTATTCCAACGCATTTTAAGAAATCGCGAAGCCCCGCATGCGCAACGCGGTCAAAGCCTTCTTGAAGTTATGCTGTAGCAAAGGCGCTTGGCCTACTTCGTTGGAATAACACTCTAAGAGGCTCCTTCCAGAACGAATATTTGAAAGAATTCTCCCTTTAATGCCGCAACTTTGACGCTCACCATTATGTCGCAGATGAAATTCTAAAAGTCTTGACAATATTTGAGTGAATACGTTTAGTCAATATTAAAAAAAGTAACTGGCGTATAATTAGTGACACGTCCTTGTTTGGCAGGATGATCTCACTTCCGTAAAAGGACAGTGTATGTCTGTTAGAAAGAGGGGGCGATGCTTTTAGCTAGTATGCTTCGCGAAGTACTTCGGAAAGGTTAGCGCATCTACAACTTTTGTAACTTTTTATGGAACTCCGAGTAATTCCGTTAGGGCTAGGCGCTTTATGATTGGGCAGGTAATCTACTGACTGTTCCACTGCCGCCGAAGGGAGCGACTTTTAGAGTATTTTTTTACATCTTCTTGCAACTGTGGCAGCCTTTCTAGCAAACTCCTAACTCTTGATTCGCCATATTTTGATTACTGTTTCCAAAAAGTTTTTGATAGTATTCAACAAAGGTTTCCTGATTATTGACTTCGTCAGAACGAATGATGTTGTGGATTTGATTTTCGTAAATATTTTAGCTAAACACACTTTTTCTGATGCGAATATATTCTAGGTTTTTCGCCAAAATAAAGTTGCGTCTTCAAGAACTAACGACGGTAACTTGGTAACGTTCGCTATGTAAAATGCTGAATTTGTATTTTCACTGGCCGCAAATAATTTATACGACAACCGGAGCCTGCGAACTGTGCCTCACGGAGTGCATCTAGAATATAATTCAGTTGCCTCTCCTCCGCGCGTGCTTGGAAATTAAGAAGGCTTGATCGTTCGATTGCTCCTCCATTTACTCCCTCTTTCATATGCTCTCATTTTTCCAAGAGTGAGTCTTTTTTTCTCGCATCTTTATTGCAAACAGCTTGTCTGCACTCGACGCATAATGTTCGTCCTTCAAAAGATTTAATTTAATATTCCAGAGTTGTCATTTGACTTCGTTTTCATACAGTTTTTTTCCAACATCACTCTTACTAAATAATGATCAGTAAATATAGGTCTTTACATGGTAGTATTTAACTCTACGGGTTAAATGTCTCAATACAAAAATTCTCTCAAGACAGGCAAGCATTGCTGCTTGAAAATGTGTGAACTAATATTGCCTTCTTTAAATTTGTATCACTACGACGTCTACTAAGCTGGAGCGAGAAATTATTTTTTTCAACAGGTTCTCACTACTGTCAATTTTGTTCTTTGTTGCTTGATCGGAAACATCACAAATACAATTAAAATATTCCCAAAGAAAATGATTAGGTCACATTCAATATAGTGACGAAGGTGGTGTTTTGTCTGGAGCACAAACACAAATAATTCGTCAATCTGGGTTCACCACACAAAAAAACAACCAATAAACAGCTATTTATTTTCAGTACCAATAAATTAGAAAAAGGGACAACTTTCTTAAAAAAAATAAAAAAGAAAGAAAACACGCTTTGGATAGATGATTCCAAATTAAAGAAATGGACCTAATGCTAACCTAATTTCTTCGTGGTCCAATATTTATCTTCCCTGAATTGCCGCGAAATTTAATTATTGGTTAACCAGTCATCGCTCTAACTCGTAGTGAATTCTACTACAATGTAAACTTCTTCCATTTAGGGTGACAAAGAAAAAGGTTCATGCAGTTAGCACCTTTTTTTTAAGTGTTATGCTTGATATTTTAACATATGGTCAACCCATAATAGTCTCGTTTCTCTCTTCGTTCACGCCCCCAGAGTTTTGCCCGCAAATTATGTCCTTTGCAGCAAAACTTCTCTGATCACAAGAGTTTTTTGTTAGAAATACGTCCGGCATATAATCGGTGATCACTGTGAACAACGTCGACTTTTTTGCTTTGAATTGTAACGTCCTTTTTTTGTTAGTGGCCGTGCTCTACCCCGGACCCTCTTCGTCGTCTTAATAAGCTGCGCCTTGATGCTTGTCAGCTTGTTGTAGGAGGCCTGCGTCCAGCGTCTAAGTTCGACACAAGACTCACACGCTGGCGCGATGCTCTGGATGTCCCCCTCCTCTGCAATGTCAAGCTCTTGCGCATTGGCCGGCGCTCTTTCTTGCCTTGGTGAAGCTACATTTCTACGAGGGTAATTTTCTTTTCTGTTTCAGCTTTGGGCCTTATGGGGACTCCATTGTCAGGAAAACTTCAGGGAGAATGTGCAAGGTTTGCTTCTGTTGCGACCAACGAGCCAGCCGCCACGCGCTCCGCTTCTTCGGCGTCCATCATCATTTCGTTCGATTCGTCCAGTGTCCCCAGCTTGACAACAAGAGCATCCGTTCAAACGAAGCCCTCCGCCTCGTGGCCAAATTATTGACATTCATGGCATTTTGGAACGCGGCAGCATCCTCGCATGTTGCAGGTGCGCTACAGCGCAAGCAGAGCTGTGCTCGTCCACACCACAACAAACGTCGTTATCACCGAATAAACTAAGCTAATGCGGCATGCTGTCCACAGTCACGATTTCCGTGAGGTTCATCCGCGCCAGCCTGGTTGTAGACTCGATATACTGCAAACCCTCCACATGGTAGGTTTCACGACTGATATCTGTAACCTTGCCGCAATGTTCGTGTTCCTTCCGTGCAACGCCGTTTCGTATATTAAAGGGATTCAGCCAACTTGACACATCATTTCCCCGTTGCTTGGGTCAATGACGAGACAGCGTCTCTCCTTAACCTCCTGAAGAAACACAATTTTCGTTTTCCTTGAACAGCTATCGCACATTACGCAATCCCAATAAACATTGTCATCTTCTGTTTTAATTTTGTCGAAAAATTGCTTACGGCTCGTTCCTCACAGCCGAGTTCTAACATTTTGGTGCCGAAACCCGGCATGACAACGATATAGTCACGACAAAATGATGACCGGGTATCCACCCGCGACGAAACTACCTAAGGGACGCCGCCAGAGAACGAGCCCCAACGACGCTACCAACGTTATCACTCAACG